>PVIU01002243.1:86788-179085 GCA_004026605.1 Ondatra zibethicus | reverse complement strand
TGCTCCCATTAGTTCAGGCACACTGTCTCAGTGGGTGGACCAGCCCCTCACGGTCCTAACTTCCTAACTCATCTTCTCCCACCTTCTGCTCTTCACCTGCACCTTGGGGGCTCAATCCATTGCTCTGATGTGATTGTGGGTCTCTGTCTCTATCTCCATCCATCGGATGAAATTTCTCCCACCTCTATCCCCGCCCCTGTAGATGCCTGTTTTATAATGAGAAAGAAATGGTGTGGATTTGAGAATAGGCGTGACTATCAGTGGGAGAGGTAATAGAAAGGATATAACAGGAGTAAGTGGGGGGAAAGCTGTAATCAGAATTCATTGCATGAAGAACAATCAAATATTAAAAAATAAAACCTTTGTCTTTCAGTAACCACTGGTTAGCTCTTCCCTTAGAGATGAGGCATTGTCAGATTTCCTCCATCTACTTCAGCTGACATTTCACTGATTATGTCTTCTCTAGATGACCATAAATTTGTAGCTTCATGGTTGAAACTGATCTTGCTGTAGATATTGTGAACCTACATTTCTTACAGTCTTAGCTATTTCTCCTAAGTCTTAGGTAAAAGTGTGAGTTGAGGGTGTGAGAACCAAGCCAAAGGGTAAGACAGCATCATTCAAAATTCTAAAATAAGTAAAATCAATTAATAAATAAGAAAACTAAGCTTTGTGGTGGTTGCACACACTTTAATTCCAGCGCTTGGGAGGCAGAGGCAGGCACTTCTCTGTGAGTTTGAGGCCAGCCTGCTGTACAAGAGCTAGTTTCAGGATAGCCACCAAAGTTACATAGAGAAACCTTATCTTGAAAAAACAATACAAAACAAAAAAGAAAAAAAAACCCAGAAACCTAGTTTTTCAAAAATTAAACAATGAACCAAGAAAAACATATTCTTATATTAATAAAATTTTACAGATTTGTTTTTAGTATATAAACCATTACACTGATTGATGGTATATATTTTTATTTTATATTTTCACATTCAAATATAACAAGGAGGCATGTTAAATAAATGCAAAATCTGGGATTTAAATTCAAACATAAATTACTTTTTTCACATTCTGCTTCCAAATATTATATCTTCAAATCTTCAAATATATTTATGATATATACTATTAAGCCTGGATAAATAGACCATTTCATAAAATGATTGCTATGAAGGTATGGACACCTAAAATTTATACCCAGAAGCAGATGGTTATGAAACCACATGCTTATAATCCCAACCCTTGAAAAGGTGAGACCAGGACATCCTGTTGTTCACTGAGCTTAAATAAAATGAAAGATTTCTACTGAAAAAGACACCTCGGTGAAAGCAACTGAGGTGGACGACAAAGGTGCCCGCTTAATTGCATATATGTAGGTGGCTCCACACATTTTTATACAAAAGAATATTCATGTACATACACATACCCAAGAGAATGTACAAAACACACATTTACAGATTAGACATTTTTCTATTCATCAACCACACACGTATTATATGATTTCATGTGACTGTCTTGTATTTGCTTTCTTTTGGAGATAAGAAATTGTAATATTGATGATTACCAGGTATTTACTGTGATATGCTCTAGTGAATGTACCATTTGCATATATTTTAAAGTTTAATACATCAGTTTATTACTTTTAATTCATAAATTAAACAAATACATAAATATCACTTCTACTGGGAGCACAAGAAAGTGAATCTGACATCCATTGTAGACACATGAACTTCTTGATATTCCTTTTCCTTTGTTAAAGATTTATTTTGTTGGATAGTCACATGCAGTACAGGTGTATGTACTTTTGGTGACAAGACCAAAGGGTGTTAAATCCTAGATTGCAACCTCAAGCTTTGGAGAACAACTAGCTGTTTCATGGGTGCTGAGATGAGCACTGAAGTCCTCATGATCACTCAACACAGGTTCTTAACTGTTGATTCGTCTACTCAGCCCCACATCTGTTTCATGAGTATTTTTAATATGTGGATTACAGGACTCACCGATGTAAGTGGTAATAGACATGGAGGGATGACTATAGTACTGTTATTTTAGGAATTATTTAAATGGAACACATATGAGTAAGATTGGTAACTACGTCTTTAGAAACATGAGATTTAAATTCAATTTTTGACTTTTTCATTAATTGTGTAATGATCTTACAAGTCACCTCCAAATGTGCATTTTCACCACAACAAATCTAGCATGCTTTTCAAAGTCTGAAACTGCACAGAAACAGTGCTTCATAGCCTAAGATGCCCTCGCCATATGGTAAGTGCAAATGTTTCCAAAGGAGCAAATGTTCCGTCAGGGAGTCTCACTGATGTTTTGATTGGATTGCTCTATTATCTGAACATGTCTGCCAAAGGAAAGCACCTGCACAACAGTGTTCAGATGCTGCCAGGCTGCCACAGCGAAGGGAAGCAGTTGCTTGCCGACAAGGTGCCTGTCATCCTCAGATCTGCCAAGCAGATCTGCATAATCATTGCCTCAAAGTAGATCTGATGCATGTGGACAAACTTATGTCCTTAAGAATCCAAATGAACTCACTTCAGATGCGGAGCAACACACTGTCAAAGGTTCTGCTATAAGGCATGTAACCAAGATGCATGTTCTTTTTACAGTTCCACTTTTGAAACTAAGGAAACATTACTATAATCTGTGCTTAGGAAATTCATTAATTTATATTTTAATAAGTACAAAACAACTTAGTGATTTTTTTAGTATTGTGTGTATTTGGTTGTTGCTCTTTAAAACTCCACAATTATATTCCATCAGAATCATAGAAAATTTTAGATTATGATAAATCTAAAGTTAAAGAGTATCTCCTTAAGTTATTTTAGCCAGATTATTCTACTTTTTAACCTATTATGAATGAAAAGTAAAAGATAAGTAAGATGTGTCTGTAAAATTTTATGAGATTTTATTGATAAAATTCATACCTGAAGTTAATTTTTGATCTTTATTGTTCTTTACAGATTGATTATAGATTCTGGAAGAAAGAAGATTACATAAATTTTATAATAGTTTTTGCTATTTAACATATAAATGCCATTACAAAATTATATTCTAGATTATTACCTAAAATCTTATTTAGTAACTGACAGGCTGATGGGCTTCTATATGAATTCTGCTTTACTGCTCCCAAACTACATTATTATAGAGCATCTTAAACATTTTATCCCTGATGCTGTATCTATCCTTCACATTAGAAAAATTGTTATAAAATATTTTTTTAGTTTTTTCACACTATAACAACCAAATAACCAGAGGAAGAAATTTCTTCTCTCTCTCTAATTCAATTATATCATAAAAACTCATTGTGTACTTCAAAAATAAATTAACTCAAGATGTTACTCAAAACCCCATCTGCTATATTGTCTTAAATGCATTCCATGGAACCTGGATAACTTCGAATGATTTTCTATCAGAAGCCAAGGGCTGTTTTTTTGTTTGTTTGTTTTTTTGTTTTTTAATGTTCAACATTGTTTTAGAAACAACCTCATAAACTCTTTGATGGTTTTCTTTTCTTTTTCTCTTCTCTATTCCTTCCTGTATGAATGGGAAATATGCTACAAAATGCTCTTACCTGCTGTCTTTTATGGAAATTGCCTTTGGTAGCAGTTTGGAGCCTTTAGAGAAGGGAAGCTTGCATCACATCTTCATTATGTAAACAGAAAGCTGCGCAAGAGCTAGTGAAATGACCTCAAATTTATTCCCTCATTACAATCTTTCAGTTGTATTATTGAAGAATAATAATAAAAAGATACATTGTTTGAAATATTTAAATACCTTTTCCAAAATTGTATTAGCAAACCAAAAAGGAAATATTATTAGAATCATACACAGAATTGCTTCAATTGACATAACCCTATTTTTTACAGAACTTTTGATTCTGGTTTTGAGTACAGCCTAGTTTAAAATAACCACTCAACTTATTCTATTTGAATTCATACTTGAATAGCTCATTGGACAGTAAGCAACTTGTTTGTGCTGAGCCAGAATTGCAGTGCATGGCATGAAATAGAGAGACAGTATATTAGCATACAGAACAAAGAGACTGAGTAACAAGAAAGGAAGGAAAGGACAGAAAGGAACTGACAAATTAATCCCATCACTCTGTGTCTCTGTCTCTGTTCTCCTCTGTCTCTGTCTCTAGATCTATCTCTTTCTCCCATATTTCTCTTTCTCCATGCTTCATTAATAAACACACAGATTCTTATAATTTAAATAGAAGCTTTCATAAATCCATTGAAATTTTTTCAGAAGTACATTTCATGGATTTTTCAGTATCTACTGCGAATTAAAATAGTGATTGATATACATTGTTTTAATTAATATGCTAAATGAGACCTTAGAAGTTCACTCAGATAAAATTTGAGAGGAAAGAGATTAAAAGAAAAAGGAGTACAGATATTTTCAAAAATCAGATGAGATAAGCTCCAGAGTGAAAATTGATATCGTTTCCTTGCTCCTTAATGTCAATTTTTTCTTAGTAAAAGTTGCTTAATTAAATGGTTATAACATAGCAGACAAGAACAATTTTTCTGACTTGAAAACATTTTTCATTATGAGACATGTAACACTGAATAATCCAAAGAGACTTTTAGAGGAACAATGATTTGTCTTTCATTTTGTGAAATTATTTACATAAAATAATATTAATGATTAGCTATCTATTTTATTTTTATTTTTTTAATATTCTTTTATTTTTCATTCAAAAAATTTACACTTCCTCCCCTTCTCCCAGTCCCCTCCACTCCCCCACTAACCCTCTTCCCTCCCCCTGCTTCCTTAAGAGAGGGCAGGGTACCCTGCCCTGTGGGAAGCCCAAGGCCCTCCCCCCTCCATCCTGGCCTAGGAAGGTGTGCATCCATATAGAGTAGATTCCCAAAAAGCTAATACATGCAGAAGAGATAGGTCCCAGTGCCATTATCATTGGCTTCTCAGTCAGCCTCCATTGACAGCCACATTCAGAGATTCCGGTTTGATCATATGCTCATTCAGTCCTGGTCCAGCTGGATTTGGTGAGCTCCCATTAGATCAGGCACACTGTCACCTCTCCTGGTCCCGATTTCCTTGCTCATCTTCTCCCACCTTCTGCTCTTCGACTGGACCTTGGGAGCTCAGTCCATTGCTCTGATGTGAATGTGGGTCTCTGTCCCTATCTCCATCCATCAGACGAAATTTCTATGGAGATGATCAAGATAGTCTTCAATGTGACTATGGGAAAAGGTTAGATCAGGCACCTTCTCCTTATCTATCTATTTTATAACAAACATAAATACAAGTTAAGTAAACTAACGTTCAGGGCTGTGTAGTTATTTTGCTGGATAAGAACGCTGGCTGCTCTTCTAAAGGACTCAATTTTGATTCCTAGCACCCACATGATGACCCAACATTGTCTATAATCCTTGTTCCAACGTATCCAATGCCGTCTTCTAGCCTCTGTGTGGGCTGTGCTCACATAGTGAACTGACATAGTTGCAAGCAATTATTTGTACAAGCAAATTTAAAATGAAGGTTAAAAAAGACATCAGAACCTCTACAAATTTATTTTCCTTCCTTTGTTACTCCTTCCATATTTAGGTTGAACTCATCTATTATCTTTTAAAAAATTCATTCACTGCATTTATAACGAAAGCATTCCATTATTTGAGAATGTCATATGTGAAAATAACGTGCTTTGGTAAAATCTTAACTCATTTCTGCTCTCAACCCTCCTCCTATCCTCAATACCTCCAAACGTCATGTACTTCTCGTTGTAAAATGTACTGGATCATCAGAAGCTTTGGTCATAAAATCTCACCAATATGACAATCAAAACATGAACTAAATAAGGATAATACCAACAAATGTGACAAACTGAATTAGGAAAAACCCAGGAGCCCTCAATCCTACATAAAGAGCTACAGGGAATGAAGTAAAGCTGGGAGTGAGAGTGTGGTTCTCCTCAAGAAACTGAACATCTTATTGGCTGTACAGCACCAAATGGTTGGCTCTTAAAAAGTATCATTATATTGACTAAACAAGAGATACTTAGGAATATATATGCACATACAAATGCATATATGCACATAAAAATAATAAATGAGAAATGAATCTGTGAATTTGAGAGCAGGAAAAGAATATGAGAGAATTTGGAGGAAGGAATAAGAAAGGAGAAATACAATTAAATTTTAATCTCAAAAATAAATAAACAAAAGAACTGAACCACATTTAGTGCTGCCTATATTTCCATGGACATGGGGCCATATACTAAAGTGTAGATAAGGATCTCCATTCTTGAAGAAAATTTACTTTCCTTTTACCAGAATCCATCACTTACCTAAATCTCCATAAATAGGTGGAAAATTTCCTGGTACCCTTCCCCATTCATGATGATATTCCATTTGCCTTCATCTTATCCAGACATTGTGCGTGTTGTCTCTATCATTCTGTATTCATACGTGCAGAGATTCATTGATCTCTGATGTGAGTTAAGAACATAAGGGCCAGTTAATACTGTGACCATTTGACATAATAATAGTGTTAGTTTCTCCGCTAGGGCTAACGACCTAGCCAGCAGTTAACAATACTGAGTAGTACATGTTCAGTCTTGTAGAGATGGTTTTAATTCCAAATAGGAAGGAATTGGTGACTACAATAACATTCATGAGCTGACTGAAACTGAACAAACCTTTTGAGTCCATCTATGGATTCCCAGCTGAGAAAGACTTTTCTGTGGTTTTACTTCCTTAGTAATATGCATAAAACTCTCAAGTTCCATGAATATTTACAATTAGCAATGAAGCTTCCAGTCTAGATTGATCTCTCATTCTCTATGATACATTTATGTGATGTTTTCAGCAAAGATTACTCACTCATAATCATTATGACTTTATTCACAAATAGAAAGAGCATATATGACGATCTACTTAGAAATGTGTAATGACAATGTGCTATATATAAATAATAAAATATTATACAGCTGTAAAATTGATTAAAAGAAAAGGAATGGAGTGTTTAATAATCCTGAGTAAGATAACACAGACTGAAAGACAAACATCGAATGTTCTCTTACATATGAATGTTATACTTTAAATTCTGAGTGTGTGTGTGTGTGTTTAAACTGAAATTCCAATAAAGTCATGGAACTAATGAGGGACCATGGGAAAAGGGAAGAGTTATAAGAGAAAAGAATCAGAAAAAATGTTTTCTGAAGAGAGAAAGGGAAGAAATGATAAAGAACATTGTGTGGGTTGTAGTTTGTGAGGGCAGGTAGGAACGTGAGTCTGAGGGGAAATCCCTGACAATGAAGAACTTTTTAAAACGCCATGAGAAAACTTGCTTCCTAAAATGTGTGTATGCACATACTAGCAGAGTTCCATTGTTCTTCAGATTTACAGATTTTCTAAATTTGAAAAATATGTGTTTATTTCTTGTTAAACTGTTCTCTCCATTTTCCTCTGGGAGCATGGGTGTTGCTGTTGCCAGTTGAAGTTCCAGGATTTAAGCAAGCTAATCAAAGTCTTAAAGAAGCATACACAAAGAGCCAAGAAGGAAGATAATTGAGTGAAAAAAAAAAAAAAAACAGAAGCAGTTGCAGACAGATGCACTGCAAGAGAAGGGGAGGGTCAGGCAGGAGGACTAACAAGTCAGAAGCCTTCCCACTTTCTTTCTTTAAAGTCTGAAAGGAGGAAGCAGCTAATACCCACTGAAGGAACTGAAAGTATCATCTTCTTCATGGATATGTTGCCTTTCGTGTAATCTTGAAGAATCTGCCATTCTCTGAACTTTGCTTGTCATAATTTTGAACATTTGAATACCATCATGCATATGCATAAGGTGGTAAAAAAAATAGGAAGATTCTCTGACAGGTCACTTCAAGGACAGACTGGGAAAGTTGAACTTTGTTATTTCTCTTTCTATCAAAAAAAATATATGACCCCAAACTACTATTAAGTGGGAACATAGCAGCCTGAATTTGTACATACTCATACAGAGACATAAAAATGCAAAGGCACATTATTAAAAATTAAAACCAATGATTTAGCAGATTTTTGAAAAAAAGTGAAATCAGTAAGGCTAAGGCAGGACTTTAAAAAGACAGATCACAAACCAGTCATATTTTAAAAGCTGATGAGGAAAGGAGAACAAGATTGTTTTTACAGGCACTGGACCCCAATCCCAGAGGGTTGGCCCTAAACACATGAAAATAGACAACCCTAACTAAGATCCAATAGGACACACACACAAACACACACAAGGAGACACAAACACTTTTAGCTTTTTCCTGCTATGGCTGAAAACCAAAAAGCATGTGGTCAGCTCTTCATCAACACTATGTAAGTGTTTCGTGGCAGGACCTCTTAAAAGAGCTACAAGGTTTTGCAGCTAAAGCTGAGTGAAGATGCCTCACTTAAATGAGAGCACTTGGTTGCCTCTAACAAGCAGAGAAGACCGGTGAAATTGCTGCTACCAAGAAGCCATGCTTTACTCCACTCTTTTCTGCCCAGAATTACTTCCCAAGCTCTCTCAGATTTTATGTGGATGCAGTTGTCCACATTGGCGCCATTCTGTAACAGGAGGAGCAGGCTGCTTGTCGTCCTGGCTAGCTTACACCAGAAATACACCCGAAATAATCACACAGACATTGTATTAATTAAATCACTGCCTGGCCCATTATCTCTAGCCTCTTATTGGCTAATTCTCACATCTTGATTTAACCCATTTCTGTTAATCTGTAAATTACTATGTGGCATTGGCCTTCCAGGAAAGGTTAGGCATGTCTGTCTCTGGCAGCTCTATGATGGCTCTCCATCTTTTGGGCGCCATTCTGTAACATGAGGGCCTGCTTCATGGGGTTTCTGTCCTGCCTGGTTCCCACAGCCAGTAAGCCCCAAAGAAAATCACACCGAGGGTCTATATCAATGAAAAACTGATTGGCCCATTGGCTCAGGCTTCATATTAGCTCTTATAACTTACATTAACCCATTATTCTTATCTATGTTAGCCACATGGCTCAGTACCTTTTTCAACGGGGCAGGTCACATCCTGCTTCTTCTGTGGTCTGGGCAGGACTGGGCATCATTCTATAACATCTGGAATCTTGCTCTAGTAAGAGAACAAAAGTTTTTGACTTTGTTTTTAACTCAGTATGTGTTTAGTAAAGACTTTCCTACACCCTTTAAGCTCACCATGTCATTTTATGGTAGCCTCCAGCATTCTTCTATAAAATGTGTCACATTTTATTTTCTGTGTGGTTGTACATTTCACCATGAATTGTGTCTTCTCTGAGTTTATCAAGACAGGAGCAAATCATCCCTGAGCACTATGGAAAATCATAACAAATTTCAACATAAGTTGCAAAAAATGACTATGTATTATGTTTATTATGGTGAGTTTCTTATGTTTTAGAATAATATTCAGATGATGGGAAGAAAAAGAAAGAAATTCGGGCTCATGCATAATTGTAGTACACAAAATAGGTAATGAATGAGACTGAGAATTTCAGTCAATGCTAAAAGACTTGCCTAGAATGCACAAGGACGTGGGTTCAGGTTCAGCATGGCACTACAAATGTAGTAAATGAAAATTCTCAATATCATTATTCTGATATCATTAGCCAATGTTAAAAAGTACTCCGCACTCTTTGAGTGACCTTAGCTGTTGCAAAATTCACTTTGTAGACCATACTCTCCTTGACCTCATAGAGATCCACCTGCCTTTGCCTGCTAAGTATTGAAATTAAAGGCATCTACCAGCATTGCCCGGTTACACAGCACTCTCTTAATGTGCAAAACAGATAAGTAAATAAATAAACTCAGTTTTGATTCTACCTGGGAAAATTAGAAAAATCAGAAGGGGAAATACATATTTTAAGAACAAAAGGAGTATTCTATGATGCAGTGCTGATAGTTGCAATCTCTTTCCCTCTTTAACTCTGACCACTGAAACACCTGCAAAGCCATGCTGGTTGCTGCACTACTCATTCACAATGGCTATGAAAAGTAACCAGCCTACATTCAAGTATGAATGAATAAAGAAAATGTGGCACATATAAACTGTGGGATTCCTTCATGACATTTGAAGAAAAACACATGGAGACTGATTGTTTTATGTGAAGCATACCTGATTTAGAAAGGCAAGGACACATGACCAGTTATGGACTCTACCTTTTTTTTTTGGCGTGTGTGTGTGTGTGTGTGTGTGTGTGTGTGTGTGGTGTGGTGTGTGTGAGCAGTTTGTGTAGTCAAGAGTTTGCTTGTGTATCCTGGCTGCCCAGATTCAAAATAACCACAGAGAAACTGTATTAATTAAATCACTGCTTGGCATATTAGCTCTAGCATCTTATTGACTAGTTCTTACATCTTAATTTAACCCATTTCTATTACTTTATATTTTACCACAAGGTTCATGGTCTACTGGCTCCAGCTGGCAGCAGCTCACATATTTCCACTCTGGCAGCTCCATGGCATCTCATGGACTCTACCTCCCTCTCCGAGCATTCAGTTCAGTCTTCCCTGCCTAGTTCTGTTCTACCCTATCACAGGCCAAAGAAGCTTCATTATTCATTAACCAATAAAAGCAACAAATAGACAGAAGGACTTTGCCTTCCAAGTTTGGTGTTTTGTTGTTGTTTTATTTTTCTTCTAGTGTGATATTCTATTTAGTATTCAAAATTTTGAGCATTTTGATGTTACATTGCAATTTTGGTTTGTTTATTGAGAAAAAAAGCTTAAAGATGTGTGGGAAGATTGGAAGAGAGGAACTGGATGATCCTTATGATTAAAATATATTTAAATATAAGAATTGTAAGTAATAAAAAATAGTAAAAAAATAAATCTAGTAAATCCAGCCTGGGAGATGATGGCTCATGCCTTTAATCCTAGCACTCAGGAGGCAGAGACAAGTGGATCTCCATGAGTTTGAGATGAGCCTGGTCTACAGAGGGAGTTACAGGATAGGCTCCAAAGCTACAGAGAATCCTGTCTCATAAGGACAGAATAAACAAATAAATAAACTAATTAATTAGTACCGATTATCTTTGAAAAACTGTATTTTACTTTGCTTGTTCTCTTGCTGTATACTAAAGTTATACACAAATTTTGACTTTTTAAATATTTTCTTTATCTATATTTGTTATATAAGTTTGCAAGTCAAGAATGCCCCTTTGCTTATAAATCATTCACCTCTATTACTAGTACATTAACTGAAACATAAAAATTATGTCAAAAATGTTTGGAGAATTAACTAATATCATAAAGTAGAAAATATAATTCCAATTCTTGAGTTCTGTGGAATAATTGTAAAATGAATTCTTCTAAGATTATATTTTATGCCTCAGTTTCCCAATTGATAAAACTACATTGTGTGCATTAAACTAACATTTTCTATACATATACATATATATGTTATATACACACACACATATATATATAACATATACATATATATATATATGCTGAGATTGAAATTTAGTAAATAAACCCCCAAATTTCTCCTTTCTATAATATTCCTAAAATCACACTCATAATGACACTTCAAAATTGAAATCATAGATAAAATATACAGTTGACTGACCCCAATTTTCTTTTTCTCCATCAGTCACTCAAATCTTGCACTTTGCTTTTAGAGTGTCAAAGTGGAAATTAATTTTCTGCAGGTTTCTTTGTTTTAAAGCAGTTATGCTCAAAGTACAGATATTCATCTTTCACGTTCATACAGATCAGGGAACCATTAGACAATGTCAAATATAAAGCTGATTTCTTTTTAGGACAGAATAAATGAGACTTTCTTAATCTAGTTTTATTTTTTTTTTATTTTTTTGGTGTCTTTTCACTATTATCACTGATTATATTGGGGCTTAGAGACTTTCCTCTCTTCCTGGTCAAGCATCACTGGATTACTTTATATTAAGAGTGAAGACACATGTATCCTTCCTTTATTTCTAGTTCTCTTAGGATGGGATTTAGGATTTTTTCAGTATATGTTTTCTTAACTTGACTAATCTTCTATGTCAGACTTAAAAAGACAATTGAGTCCAATTTGATGCAAATGGAAATAGTATGGGTTTTACATAAAAAAGTGCTGGAGAAGCTGGAAATATAAGGGTGCCTAAAATGGCCTTTCCATGTAATCAGACTGGTGAATACCCTTTCATCATAAAATCTTCATCTAGTATCTCATGGAAACAGATGCAGAGATCCACAACCAAGCACCAACCTTAGCTCTGAAATTCCAGTGGAAGGGGGAGGGATTCTATGAACAAGGGAGGTCAAGGTCATAAAGGGGAAACTCACAGAGACAGCAGACCCTAGCTCATGGGAGTTCATAGACTCTAGACTGACAGCTGTGGAGCATGGTTGCAACTGATCTAGGACCTCTTATGTGGGTGACAGTTATGTAGATTGGTGTGTTTGATGTGCCCCTGGCAGTGAGACTAGGATCTATGCCTGGTGCATGAAGTGACTTTTTGGAGCCCATTCTCTATTATGGGATGCCTTGTTCAGCCTTGATGCAGTAGGGATGGTCTTGGTCCTGCCTCAACTTGATGTGCCTGGCTTTGTCCACTCTCCATGGGACGCCTTATTCTTTCTGAGGAGTGAACAAGGGTGTCTAGTGAGGAGAATGGATCTAGAAATGGAAAGAGGCAAGGGAGGGGAACTGTGGTTGGTATGCAAAATGAATAAAATATTTTAAAATATATGTATACTGTAAATAGGATTGTATCCAACAGATGGGCAATACTATACTTACAATTAATGTGAAGAACAACAAAAAAAATCAGAATTAATGTTTCAACAATACTTTCCTTGTCTCTCTTTTTGGACTAAATAGCTTCTATATAAAATTTTGCACTGTCATTTGAATATGAGTCTATCTATTGTGAATATCTGCTCTTTTTAATTGTTTGTATTAATAGGAAGCTTGTACATAAATATCAGGGTTTTGCCACATATTGTGGGTCTTATTTTCTTTGCTTCCTTAATCTGATTCTTTTCAATTAAATGACTTCCCTGTTAATCGTTTTTTTTTCTTTTTAAAATACCAAACTTATATCTGAAGTACAATATTTATTATTTGATATTGTGACTTTAATATAAAATAAAAACAGCATTGATCTCATCATGAAAATACACAGCCCTTATCTTAGTTACTGTTCTATTGCACTGATAATATACCATAATCAAGACAACTTCTAAAAGGAAACATTCAATTGGGACACACTAGGAGTTTTAGTGGGTTAGTATATTACCATCATGGCTGGGAGTTTGGTCTGTTGACAGATAGGCTGGCATGGTGTTGGAGCAGTACCTGAGAACTTTGCTTCCTGATCCTCCAGCAGCAGGAAGAGAAAGAGAGAGAGAGGATGACTGGGCCAGGCACAGGCTTTGGAAAATTAAATACCACCCTGAGTTAAAAACCCCTTCAAAGAAAGGCTACATCTACTCTGACAAGGCCACACTTCTTAATCCTTCCCAAACAGTTCTAGTAACTGGGTAATGAACATTTAAATAAATGATCCTATGGGTGCCAGTCTCATTCAAACCACCAAACTCCTCAAAATTTTCATTCAACTCACCAGTAAGTTACACACTAAAACCATTTGAAAAGCTACTGAGGTGCTCTTGGAAGCTCTTGCCCAAAGATTGATCAATGAATATTGAGCTCAAATCAGACAGAAGTAAGAATGACTGTAATAATAGTATAGATTGAAGTGAATATACTCTATAAAATATTAGCTATATTACAAAAGAGTTAAATGATCTGATTTGAAACTTTCACCTTAAAGAAAGATAAATGTAACCTGATTCAACCAGTTTGAATACACATATCAAACTATTACATGGTGGCCCTTAAACACTTTTATGATATCTTATGTTAACACACAATTTTAAAAGAAAAGAGTCAATGGGTTAATAAGAAAGAGAGGTTTATTTTCCCCTAAGAATTATTGTTTAAAATGTGATAGATGGTATTTTATCATCATTCTATCTGAAACAGCCAAAGTGTCAAGTTAAAAGCAATAATTTTCACAAATTTTTATACTAAATGTAGGCTAAGTGGAATGAAATTTAAAGCTATTTTTCTTTATATGTGCTGATTACTTTTATATAATCATCTCTTGACATGTGCATTAGTTCTTTTTGATGGGGGAGGGCAAGCCAATACAAAGAAAAACATACTCTCCAGCATAGACTTATTGCCATCATGTGTATCTTTCCTGTGTATCTAAGACAGAGCAACAGGCAATACTGACATTTTGGGCTTTTAACGGAGAGATATAAATGGAAGTTGAATGACAATCAATAAATATTTTTATACAATATTCATTAGTTTAATAGCATCTATTATCACAATCTATCTGTAAATACAGAAAAAAAATTAGTAAGAACCCAAGAATTTTGTCTAATGTAAAATTATATTATGATTTATAATTAAATAAACATGATCAAAAGACCTCACCATTAGAAAAATTTCAGTAATATAATTAAATACAACTTTGGCACTTTAAAAATATTAAAAGTATGGCTTTTATGAACAGGATAGAAAGGAAGATTTTTCTAATGGGATAGACTACAGAACAAATCATCTTCTATATAATGACACAGTACCAGTCAGAACACAGAACACAAAAACATGGACAGTAATGTGGGATACATCAATGGCTAACACATTTCCTTTACCCAATGAAAGAAAAACGATCACTATTTATCATCTAAAAAGATCATTTTCTTTTTTTAAGATAACATTTTTCTACTAGAAACCACATAAAGCCTTAGTTTCAAAACCCCACACCAGATATATCTGAATGTTTGCTTTAATCTTTTCTGTCCTGCTCCAATGACAAAGATTTAAGATCAAATTTAATCAGTACTGGCAGACCGATTAATTTGAAATGATTTCTTCTTTTGGTTAAAAAAAAACAAAAAACCCTATATTTTACTACATAAAAATCTATAAATAATATTTAAATTTAGTGTCAACTTTCTGACATTCAGAAGTCTAGATTTATTCCCAACTTTCTGCGGAAATGCTGTATAGATTTCTACAGTAGCTGCACGAATTTGTACTCTCACCAGGAATGGAGGAGTGCTCCTTTTGTTCCATATCTTTGCCAGCATGAACTGTCACTTGTGTTATTGACATTAGCCCTTCAGACAGGTGTTAAGACTGAATCTCAAAAAAGGTTTGATTTTCATTTCCCTGGCTACAGATACTGCTCATTACTTTGTTTCTCAGCCATTTGCAATTCCTCTATTGATAATTCTCTATTTGAATCACATTTCAATTTTATTATGTTTTTTGAGTTCTTTATATATTTTGGATATTAACCCTCTATCAGTGGTAGATTTGGTAAAAATCTTTTCCCACTGCATATGCAGTTACTATGTCCTATTGACATTGTAGTCTGCCTTACAGGAGCTTTATGCTTAAAGATGTCTAATGTATTAATTACTGATCTTAGTGCCCTCACTACCCATATACTCTTCATAAAGTTGTCTCCTGTGCCAATGTTTTCAAAGCTTTTTTTTTTCCATTTTCTTCTTTATCTGGTTCAGTGTATCTGGTTTCAGGTTGAAGTCTTTGATCCCCATGGACTTGAGTGTTTGTGCAGAATAATAAATATAAATTGATCCATTTATGCTTTATTTTGATATCTTTGCATCTGGGCTTGGGATGGTAATGGTCTAGGTGCTTTTACCAGATATGTCTTTGTTGTGTGGGTGGTTTATTTTTTGGCTTCTGTTTCTTCTCTTGATTTTCAGAGTGTGATGTATTTGTTTTGCCTATTTTCCTTGCCTGTTCAGGTGGTAGCTTCACAAGGAATGTCTGCTGGTATTGGAAGTTCAGTAACTGGGATAAGTTGTGGGAGAAAATGTTGAAAGAGAAGTTCTTTGTGGTTATATGGGGATGAGGCCGAAGAGTAAATGGAGACCATAGCAGATTTCCAGGGGGAAGATCTGAAGATGAGATTGGGTATTTTATCTCAGGAGCAATAGGAGAGATGTGAGTCTGTCTTCAGCTTACACGTGGCCCTGGGAAAAGCTACCCTTGAGCAAAAAGGTGTGTCTACTAGTTTTGGGGTGTTTGATAATGGAACAATTTGAGGGATGAATGTTAGGACAGGATAGCTTTTGATATTCACAGAAAATATAGACAGGGTATGGGAAGGCTGCAGCTGGTGCTCTGCTGCAGTACAAGGGACCAGATTGTGTGTCTAGGGCAAGAGAAAGAAAGAGATGAGAAGAGTTTGGACAGCCTAGTTGATTTCCTGGCAGGTTTGGCCTGTGGCTGAATAGGTAATTCAATTCTGATATTTTTGAGTAAATGTATTCAATAAAGTATGGTACAGAGAATGAATAGCCATGGACTGAAAGCATATATTCACGTCTCATATTGGAACCAATTTCAAATGCTTGATTGGTGTAGGAAGTCCATCTGTATATGTGTTGCTTTTATTGGCAAATGAATAAAGCTGTTTTGGCCAGTGTCTTAGCAGAATAGAGCTAGGTGGAGCACTAAACTAACTGCTGGGAGAAAGAAGGAAGAATCAGTGGGACGCTGTGTAGCCACCAGGGGGAGAAAGAAGTTAGCGGACAGCCGGAACCTATGGCTGAGCCTTGTGGTAAAATATAAAATAAAAATGGGTTAATTTAAGATATGAGTTAGACAGAAAAATGCTTAAGCTATTGGCCAAGCAGTATTGAAATTAAAATACTTTTTCTCCTGAGAATGTCAGAAACAGCCGGGTGGTGGTGGTGCACGTCTATAATCCCAGAACTCGGGAGGCAGAGGCAGTAGGATGTCTGTGAGTTCAAGGCCAGCCTGGTCTACAAGAGCTAGTTTCAGGACAGGCTCCAAAGCAACACAGAGAAACTCTGCCTCAAAAAAATCAAGAAGGAGAAAGAGAGAGAGAGAGTGCTAATGTGTGTAGGTTGGGCATGGATAAAAAATTACTATTCAGATATTGGTGTGTAGTTCTTCTAAACATATGCAAGGTACACAAAACTTCTAATTTGAAATTCCTCTGGCATATAATATTCAACTCTGGATGATGTGACTAAGAACTTCTCATAAGTTATTCAAATTAACATGATATAAACATAAAATTCGAAGTAACCTTGGTATTTTATTTATATAGGAATAATAATCTAAAGAACAACAGTTTTTCTTAGTGATATTTAAATACAAATATTTACTGTAAAGTATTTTTTCCTGGTAGTATTTGAATTAAAATATCTTTAGAGATGAATTATTTTTATTCTTTAGAATATGTGCTTATATTTAATGTATTATATATATGTAGGTATATGTGTATATCTCTGTTTCCAACCTTCTCATAGGTACAAACTAGGATTAAAAACACTTGTACTACTGTCTCTGATTTTTACAAGAGTCACAAATATTACTCAGGAAACAAACTTAGTGTCCTGCAAACACTTTTATCTATTAGACCATCTTTCCACCTCAATACACACACAAAATAACTAATATATATGAATATATGTGTATATATATGCAATAACATGCAAATGTGGATATGGATATATGCAAATAGTAACAGTTAATAGAAAAAGAGATCATTAATTAGATAAAGAAAGTAGAATGTTATATGGGAGGGGTTTCATGAAGAAAAGCAAGGGAAAATTATGATTTCAAAAAAAGCATAAAAATGAGTCAGGATAAAACACTGGGTACTTTCTTAATTTGTCAGGCTTTGATTCCAGTTTCTGGTATCACATCCTAGAAATTTATATAGATATATAACAAAAAAATCTTCTGACAGAAACCATTCCCTTTCTCTCCACATTTGCCTTTCTTCTCCTTCACTTATCCTCCCCCTCTCTCTACTAAAGTATCTTAATACCTACAGATGACAGTAAGAATTCTTATTTCAATGCACCAAACATTTAAATAGTAATGCAGGAAGAAAAACTCTATTTTCTATTTGCCGAAAAATGATTATCATTAATGGCCTTTTTGTGTTCATTCTGTTCACCTCATGAAAATAACAGAATATTTACTGGTGGTGGAAACAAATGACCAATAAAATCCCCACACAATTCTGGGAAGTTGATAAATACGAAGGCAGGCCATTAAGTGAAGAAGAAAAAGAGGCACTATTTTCTTACTAAAAATTACAAATAATGACACAAAGCCTAGGCAGTATCTACTACAATTATCAAAAAAATAATTCAGCAGTGGTCAAGTAAATATTTGTTTTGTAATTTGTTGTTTTGATAGCTATTCATTAAGTTACACAATAGTAATTTGTCGCACAGTCAATTTTAATTAAAACATCTGTTCACACTCCAAGGTATGCTGTGAATGATTATCTTGCTCTCATGGCTTTTGTGTGAGGATATTTTTAAATTGAAGAAGCTCATTAGGCATAGCAGCATCCTAATTTGTTCAAATTAATTAATACCTATCAAAAATTCAAAATGAGCTGAACATGAGCAATATTACGAAGAGATGAAATGACTAGGTGTTGACACCTCCCGTCACCAGCCCTTTTATCCTTGTATAATTTTCTTAATAAATTCTGGTGTCTTAAATTTTGCCAAAAATGAAATGAAACAAGTAATATTATAATATCCCCAAATAAGTTTTAGTGCTTTCACATAGAGATAAGGGAAATGCACAATGTATTTTTATGTCAGTTGTTATAATTTCAAATGTTAAAATCATGTTTTATTAGATAAACTGTTATTAACCAGGAGAGTAACCATTACTAATCTGAAAATAAAATGTTTTTTTTTCTGTTCTATAATTGTAGAGAAGATGTGGAGACTGGAGTGGGGGTTGGGTTGATACCTTCCATTGTGTGAAGTAAGCCAGAGGATTGTTCTGCACTCAGAATGTCATGACAAAGGTCTATGACGTTTCCCTAATTGTTGGGCATCTCCTATTCTTGAGTAGAGGGTATGAGATAAAAATCTTGTTTTTTTTTGAATTTCTGTTGTTTTGTTACCTTTTCAGTTTGAAACCTTGGCACCCAGCTTCGCTGTCAGCATCTTGCCTTGTCCTTTTGTTACGTAGTTTAGGAACTAAGTCCAAAGCAAAGATCTTTCATAATTTTTAACAGTGTCATTAGTTCCCGGTCTTTAAAAAAGGCCCTGAAATTATTAAAGCAATGAATAGGTTGTGAATAACAACAAAATACATATACCTCATTTATATAGTTACCTCATTTATATATTTAACTTATTTATATATTTACCTCATTTAACGAAAGTGCCAAGCTTTACCTCATTTTGTTTATTTAAGGTGCTTTCTGTATGTTTTTACCATTCTCATTTAATACTTGGCTACCTGCTGAAAGATGATTCTGAAATTATACCAAAATTATTTAGGTAGAAAATATACCCATAATTAGGAGATATAAAAATTTAAATTTCTAAACTATTGAAGGAATAATTTTGATCTGATAAAGGTTGAGTCCTGTCATTAAAACATTAACTTATATGCAATGTGTAAATTTATAGTTAAAGTTTTTGAAATAAATAAATTTTAACCTAATTTTTATTTAAGGACATTATCTCCCATCTTTAGGTGTATGTGATTTTATTTTTTAATACATAACTCTACCACAATTATTTATAATCAGAACAGTGAGCAATACCTGAAAATTAATCTGCAATTAATACATACATAACTAGATGATGACTGCATCTTACATAATATCATCAAAAATGAAAATGAACACCTTGACTTTTTTTTAGAACTTGTTCTATGCAGGTGCAGTTTCAATGGGAGTGGCATATAATGTGTCCATCAATCTAGGGTAGAGATCCATCACCCTTAGTCAGATCAGGCCCTATGTGAGGAAGATTTTAAACGTGTGTCAACAATGTTGATTGCTACAACCTATTAGGTTTTGGGAATGAGTGGACTTGAATGACTGGGAAAACAAGAAAATGCACAGAAAAGATGGAATTTAATGGTCCATATCCATGTCAAAGTACCAACAGCAATAGCCCAGAAACTTGATGAATGAAGAGGAGGGTTGGATAATCTCAGCAGATGGTCCAGGAAGTGGAACAATCTCTGGCTTCAGCCATCTGGGACGACAAAGATCCAGATTGTATTTTCTCCATGTAATCGTTTTAGATAAAGGTTGGGTTTACATCAACATCTATACTTGAACCAAGGAAATGTTCTGAAATTTTCCTGAGCCTGACACAAGGGAAACCCTTGGCATCTCCATGGATCTAAGGAACTGACATTGTTATCATGAGAGTGTTCATGCTTTGCATGTACAGCATCAGTGTTCACTTCAATCACCTTGTTTTATTTTTAACATTTATTTCATTGTGCTTTGACTATTACAGAAATTCACAAGTGGTCAATGCACAGAAAATGGAGGATTGGTCATCTCTCTCCAATTGATGCATCTATAAGAAAATCCATACATACCTACAACTGAAGGTTCATCCTAAAAGAGGAGTGGAAAGATTGTAATAGATAGGGTTATCAGGATGTCTGCCAATACATAATTTATATATGATAGGGGTATTATTCATGAAATCTTATTAAAATGTTCAGCTAAATAAGATACATGCAATTTAAATGCCTATTAACACCCATGTCTACATGAATAATCATACAAGGTTCCACTACTAGATGAAGAGCTACAAGCAACTAATGGATTTTGAGTGAAGGAAAATAAATCTTCTGTAGTGGTAAGACCCTTCTTGTGTTATCCAAGCCCATGTCATTATCACAAAACACATATAAAATTAAAAAGGCTAAATAAACTCATCCAGATATGTGTATATACTAATTAAAGAAGAAGAGGTCATGAAGTTGAGAAAGAGTTGAAGGATCAGAGGTGAGACTGAAATAGGGAGATATGGGGATGGGAATAATGTCAATATTGTAGTCATGTGAAATTCACAAAACAAACTATAAAGGCTAAATACAAGTTGGTTGAATTGAATTTGAATCCACTGTCATCATGGTGGGAAACATGGCAGCCTGCAGCAGAGGGGGTGCTGGAGAAGATGCTGAGAGTTCTACATCCGGATCAACAGGCAGCCCACAGCTATAGGCCTTTGGGGGACATTTTTATTTAAACAACCACAACAATAAACCATAAAGAAATTTATTTTAATACAATTTGGTGAATTTATAATTTTACACTTCCAGCAGTGATGGTTATAGGGGAAACTGAGGTAGGGTTCTATGAATGGGACAGAGGTGATTATGAGGGCAAATGGGAGGAAATTAAGTCTCCAGAATGATTGGTACAACTGACACTACTGCTTACTGTTTTGAATAGTTTTCTTTGACATTGTGTGTTACTTAATTATTAGTCAAGTTGTATTGCTCATGGGTAGTAAAAGTAGAATTTGGTTTTTTGTTTTTGTGGGAGAGATGGGACAGTTTTTCTTTTCTAAATGTCCAGGAAATTTTCCCACTTAGTTTCCCAGTTTCTCTTTTCCAATCTTTAATGTTAAATATGCTTAATTAAAGCTAAATATGTAAAATATTTTACAATGGAAAGAGTTTTGAAATGGTGATATAAAAGCTATTCTATGGGGAAAAAATTCATGTTTAATGAAAGTAATGAACAGGATGTTCTTTATTTTACCCAAAACATTATACCCTGGTTATTAGATCCTATGAGAAATAAATCAGCAGCAGCATCTTTTAAGACTTGATCAATATTGGGATCTTATAAATATCAGTGCTGAGAGTGATGTTTTATAAAACTTCACAAGATAGATGTTTGTTTAGACCATTCCAAAATTATTTTTTCAAAATTATTTCTTATTCTAAATCTGAAATTCATTTAACATTTTTTTTAACATACAACAGTATGAAATCTAAGGTGGGTGCTTTAAGCAGCAGTTCACTGGTCTTGACAGGCAGTATGCATAGCACTAAATGCATATGCTGTGTTCACAAAAGGGAATGCAATAAAAAAGTGGCACAAATGATTGGTCCCTCATGAAACCCTCATATTCTTTACATGTTTCTTTTGAAGTAAGTTTGGGGCATTGCCTATTTAGAGACATTTTATTATTTTAACATATTCTGCAACCATACACTCAACTACACGATGCTCTAAGGGGCTGTGACACACAGTTTATAACATGGATCCACTTTGTGTACAGGATGGCTATACATTAAAAGTTTATACTTGATACACTTTCAATAGTTAATTAGTAAATATGAAATGTTGTTAGAGTATCCCAGTTCTTTTCTGCATAATAGTGGAGGGAGAGGGGATCTTGGGAAAGTGGAAGTGAGAGGTAGCTAGGAGAATTGGAAAGAAGAGAAAGTGGGCTGTTCGGTTCAAGAGATGAATGAGGTGGGATGTCCTTCTGTATATGTGTTGCTTTTATTGTTTGATGAATAAAGCTATTTCAGCCAATGGCTTAACAGAATAAAGGTAGGTGGAAAATGTGTGTGTGTGTGTGTGTGTGTGTGTGTGTGTGTGTGTGTGTGTGTGTGTGTAGAGAGAGAGAAAGAGTAGGGCAGAATCAGGGAGAAGCCATGTAGCTGCCCAAGAAGCAAGTGGTAACAAATTATAGAAAGGGTTACTTTAAGATGTAAGAGTTAGGCAGTAATATGCCTAAGACATTGGCCAGGTTGTGTTGTAATTAATATAGTTTCTGTGTGATTATTGAGGTCTGGGTGACTAGGAAACAAACTAGCAATTTCTGGTTAAAGAGGAATCTATTTTCAATAATAAAATAAATGATATTCAGCAAATAACTTTCCACAGAGACTCTTAAACACAATTTCTAACAAAATCACAGCCTTAAAAATAGAGGATATAACACATTTATCTTAACCTAGACACACTTTGATAGTCTTAAACTAGAATCTTCTTAGAATATAAATGTATCACAAAACAATATACAATATAATTTTCATATTTGAGTATTTTTTAATCTAAAATTAATGTTAGCTTTCTGAAGTTAATAATGAAAATAAATGTCATTTCTAATGGCATATACTTTTAATTCCAACACTTAGGATGTAGGGGCAGGAGGGGCAGGAGGATATCAAGGTTACCCATGGATATAATATGAGTTTGCAGCCAACTGGTACTACATAAGAACCAGCTAATATATTTATTTTCACCCAAACATATGTGCAAACAAGTTATCTACATCATATGAGAGAAATATTCAAAAGAAATAATATATATAATTGCATAACATATAATTATATACTATATGTACATATTGTACTAAGGAAGCTAAGCAAAACTAACATAAGTTTTAAACCTAGTATTTCTCTTAAATAAAATTTGAACTAAAAGGTAATGCTGAAGTCTACATTTTAAACCTAGTATTTCTCTTAAATAAAATTTGAACTAAAAGGTAATGCTGAAGTCTACATAACCCACATTTAATAATTTTATTAATCAAATTTATTGAATTTATGGCTTTGAAAATAAAAGATAAGTCCAATACAGAGTGTACAGATTTCCATCTATGAAGTATTTGGGATACATTGTTATGCTTCATTTTTAAGAAGTTGTTGACCCTACTCCAAGAGAATGGCATCAGACAGACTTTAGCTCAGTAGGTGAATGTAATGTAAAGGGTTTCTCTGAGTTTGTTCATCTCAGCAGAAATCTATACTAGGCAGCAATGCAGAGCTGGAAAAGTGCAGCACATCACTTAACACAATTCAATCTCTTAGCCTCGCCTTAAATGGAAGATGAATTACCTTTGTAAAGTGAATTCCTCTTAGGGTTTCAGGTCAATAAAACCCAAAATTCACGTAATGATTTATGTATCTAAACTTCTGAAGTTTTAATAAAAATATATCAAATATATTAATTCTGAAAACTGAAAATCTCTAAGTATATACTGCTAGGCACACAGGCATTTAGCTTGAGTGAAGACTTTTTAACATAATGAATATCAGAAATAAGGCCAATCTCTTCAAAGGAGAGGATTTCAGAGATGTTCTGGGTGTGCAGAGGCCTGCCCTAAATTGTTGACTCACCTGTGGTCTTTAAAATATACAAGGTTGAGAGGAGTTCAGGGCACTATGCTTTCTAGCTCTGCTTCATGAAAATCATCATAACATCTACACCCAAAATACTTCTGTGATTACAAAACTGTATGCAGTTGCTACAGAACCGGAGATGAAAGAACAACATCTTTTCTTCTAAATTCCTTCTTTTGGGTGATAGTATCTTTCTGAAATAAAGTAAACTTACTTTAAATTGTTGACCTTCCACTTTCTTGGAAATATTGGCTGTCACAAATATTAAAATATTAACATAATCAACCACAATGATTATGTGGTTTAATGGTACAGTCTAATGTTGTTTACAAGCCATTTACTTCTATTACTTATTAAACTACTTGTACTACTTATTAAAACTAATTTTAATTGGATATGATATTTAAATATGAACATAGGAACCTAATAGAATTTTATTTAGTATTACAAATTATCCTGAACATTTTTAGTATCAATTTTCTTAATAAAATATTAACACACTTGTTTGTGCCTCTTCCTATATATATATATACATACACACATATATATACATATATATACTAATTATCTAGGTTTTTTATATACCCCATGAGATAAAAATGAAAATATGTTAACATATTAAGTAAATGATTAATACAGTCAGTTTCACTATGGCATTTTAAATGACCTCAGATATCCAATTTTCCATGGCGAACAACAGATTTGTTGAGCTGAAAAGTAGAACTTAACATGTTCTAGATAGATTTTCCACCTGTGTTCACCAATATACTGGTCTATACTTATATATCAATCTAAAAGTAAAATGTTCTTTTACCCTCCTCGCCTCTTTCTCTCTCTATTTCTTTCCTGTTTTCCTTTCTTCCTTCCTCCTTCTTCTTGCTCTACTCTCTATTTCTCTCCTCTCATTACTGGGAGTAGAACTCAAAACCATGAATATTGTAAGCAAGTGCTATAATAATGACCTTCATTCCCAGTACTTGCATTAATGTGGACTACATAAAGCTTAAAAGATCAAACATAAGAATCATTGTTTAGGAATAGGTGTTCAGGGTAGGCCATCAAAGTATACACTGCTTTGGATAAGTTCTGAATTATTTGGTTAAGGCTTCTCTTGAACAATTGCCTCATTTTCTATTGCTTTGTGTCTCAGGACATATCCTAAGATATTCAGTTTTAAAAGACCAGCAACATCACAGTCTTCTATTTTTCACAAGGCACAAATGTATTTGTCATTCTCTGAAATATGGAAACCAAATTATTATTTTCATATAACAAATACCCAATAGTGCAAGTATCTTATATCAGATGGATACAGTTATAATTTTAAAGCTAGCAAGTCTTATATTAAGATTCAGGTTCATTTTGTTGCATGCTAGATAGGACATAACCAAAGCAGATAAGTGCAGAAGTTAGAGAAATGTTATAAAGATGTTGGCTATTAAATAACTCTGCAAAGGATAGGTTACCGAGAAAGGTACCAAAAGTGTTTGGTCTCCTGTCTCTGGAAGGTCTTGATGACTGGAAACAGTCAACCTGATTGAGTTAAACAAATAGGCTTTGAAGGTTAAGGCAGGAATGTTAAATCGCAAAGCAGAAACGGTAGCCTTTAAGGCAGGAGCAAATTCCCTGACTGGGAGAGGGGTGCAGTGCTTTGGATCTGAAGCAGTTGGGAACTTGAGCAAGTTCTCTACTTTCTGCAAGTCTCAGCTTTAGAAGATCTGTCTTCGCCAAGTCTGAGAAATATTTTTCTTTTCTTTTCCTCCTCAGTGACCACTGAGTGACATACCCTGAGCCAGAACCAGAAGCCACCAGAGAGCCAGACTTTCATAAACTCTGTGTTGGGCCCTGTTACATTGAGCCCCAGACCCTGAGTGTCTGGGTGTGTGCACACAAATGATAAATCAAAATCGGATAAATGCCAACGAAACCTGAAGCTGTGCTCTCAGTCAAGACTATTGCGCTGCTCTAGTTCCCGTCTTTCTTTGGATTTTCATGTATTTGGGGAGAACAGGAAGAGAGAAACAAAAAACTGGGCTTTTCTAATTGCTGCACAGCTCCAATTGTAACTGGGATAAAGCAGCCTGCTGTGCTACGGGCTCATTTTTGGCTTCCAAAGCTATCATATGGAGCTACCACGCTGAAAGTCCCAATCTCTGACCTACACAGTTGTCGCTGAGGGATGATCAATGCAGCCTGCTGCAATCAACAATTCTCGTGTGCGTCCTATGCCAACTGGGATTTCTGTGCTTAATATCCTTGTTGCCAAGGAAGTCACTGGGAAATAAGCATCTGGCTGTCACAAAGGCAGCAGTTTAGTTTGTGGGTTGGGATGCTCATTGAGTCCTGGGAGCAGGCTGTTCAATGGCCTCAGGAGCCAGGCTTTTGGCAGTCGCTGCTGTGAAAGATTGTTTGACTTCCTAGCGAGGGCTCTCCAATTCCGACTGCTACTGATATGAGCAGTCCTTTGCAGCCACCACCTAGGATTGTCAACAGGAGTCTCTCTCATTCCTAATTGGCACAGAAATTGAGCACTTTTTGTCTAATTATAAAAAAGTTGACAATTTTATTTCTTGCACATAAAGATTGATGGAAAACCACTGCTAATTCTACCAAAGAAATCTAAACATTTTGAATAAAAAGCAAACTATTTATTAAGTACTATACTTATTAAGCATGCCATATGCAAAACTAAGCTTACGCACATTTGGCAAGCTTGTTTAACTTCAGTACAATGTATTTAAGAACAAGTAAACCCGTTTTCATGAATCACCTGATAATAACTTTTCACAGTCGTCATAAAGGTCTGTATTGTATGTTGGTGTCAGCCCATTTGCCAATTCACTAGCTGCCTTTTGTGACACCACATTAAAGTAACAATAAGAGTATTTGGACCCAATTAATGATAGATTAAACAGACCATTCTGTACTTTTGATGTTGCAGTAATTGAAGTTTTTCCAGCATCAGATTGGGAAAGCTGACATCTGTAACATAATCTATTGCTGTGATTGACATTGCAGTCTCTACATTAGTTGAAACAAACAGTGTTCATGAAATTGCTGTGCCCATTGTGAGAGTACCTTGTCTCATAGTAATTGAACTGACACTTAACACTGAAACCATCATTCTTCCTGTAGAAATAATTTCCTTTTCATTTTTCCTGTTTTGGTGAAGTTCTGGCCTAGATTGTAAATCTAGTACGAATTCTCTCAGGGGAGAAAAACCAAAAGTAAGATAAGCACAATGTCATCTGCCTCAGCAACAGCTTTCTTAGCATTGCCAACAATCGTAGTCACACATGGGAGGGCAGACTTCAACATCTGATTTATAAATCTTGGTCCCTAATCTGTAGACCCTATATTCTTCAGGATTTGAGACATCATCTGGGCATCTGGGCAGGTTTTGGCATTATCTATGGCAAACACTTCATGTCAGACCTCATGAGAGAAGGTGAGCAAGAATATCGAATTAAATCACCAATGCTAATGCATTTCACCCATGAACTTTTTTATTGATTTTATTGAGCTATACATATTTCTCTGTTCCCCTCCCCATCAACCCTCTTGCATGGTTCCCATGCTCCTAATTTACTCAGGAGATCTTGTGTTTTTCTACTTCCCATGTAGATTAGATCCATATATGTCTCTCTTAGGGTACTCTTGATGTCTATGTTCTCTGGGATTGTGATTTGTAGGCTGGTTTTCTTTCTTTTATGCTTAAACACCACTTGTGAGTAAGTATATGTGATAATTGTCTTCAGGCACCTGTCTTACCTCGCTCAATATGATGTTTTCTATCTTCATCCATTTGCCTTCAAATTTCAAGATGCCGTTATTTTTTTCTGCCGTGTAGCACTCCATTATGTAAATATAAGACATTTTCCTCATCCATTCTTTTGTTGACGGACATTTAGGTTGTTTCCAGGCTCTGGTTATGACGAACAAAGCTGCTATGAACATAGTTGAGCACATGTCCTTGTGGTATGATTGAGCATCCTTTGGATATATACCCAAAAGAGGTATTGCTGGGCCTTGAGGCAGGTTGTTTCCTAATTTTCTAAGAAATAGACATATTGATATCCAAAGAGGCTGTACCAGCTCTCACTCCCACCAAAAATGCAGGAGTGCTCCCTTTATACCAGAACCTCTCCAGCATAACTTGTCATCAGTGTTTTTGATCTTGGCCATTCTTACAGGTATAAGATGGAATCTCAGAGTTGTTTTGATTTGAAGTTCTCTGATGACTAAGGATGTTGAGTATTTCCTTAAGTGTATTTCAGCCATTTTAGATTCCTCTGTTGATAGTTCTCTGTTTCGGTTTGTACTCTATTTTTTAATTGGATTGTTTGTTCTTTTGATGACCAATTTCTTGAGTTCTTTCTATATTTTGAAGAGCAGACCTCTGTCTGATGTGGGGTTGATGAAGATCTTTTCTAATTCTGTAGGCTGCCATTTTGTCTTGCTGACCATGTCCTTTGCTTTATAGAAGTTTTTCAGTTTTAGGGGCTCTCATTTATTAATTGTTTCTATCAGTGTCTATGCTACTGGGGTAGTATTTAGAAATAGTGTCCTGTTGTGCCAATGTGTTCAAATGTACTTCCTATTCTCTCTTTTATAAGGTTCAGTGTGGCTAGCATTATGCTGATGTTTTCATTTGGACTTGAGTTTTGTGCATGGTAATATATATGGGAGTATTTTCATTCTTCTACATGTTGTTATTCAGTTATGCCAGCACTATTTGTTGAATATGCCTTCTTTTTTATTTTATATTTTTGCTTCTTTGTCAAACATCAGATGTTTATAGGTGTGTGGATTAATATTCAAGTCTTTGATTCAGTTCCATTGGTCCTTCTGTCTGTTTTTAAGGCAATACTAGCCTGCTTTCAGTACTGTAGCCCTGTAGTAGAGTTTGAAGTCAGGGATTGTGATGCCTCCAAAAGTTCTTTTATTGTACAGGATTGTTTTGGCTATTCTGGATTTTTGCTTTTCCATATGAAGTTGAGTACCATTCTTTCGAGGTCTGTAAAGAATTTTTCTGGGATTTTGATAGACATTGCACTGAATCTGTAGATGGCTTTTCGTAAGATTGCCATTTTCACTATGTTAATTCTACCTACCCAAAAGCATATGCGATCTTTCCATTTTCTGGTGTCTTCTTCAATTTCTCTCTTCAAAGATTTAAAGTTCTTATCCTACAAGCGTTGTACTTGTTTGGTTAGAGTTACTCTGAGATATTTTCTGCTATTTGTGGCTATTGTGAAGGGTAATGCTTCTCTGATTTTTTTTTCTCAGCACATTTATCATCTTTGTAAAGGAGGCTACTGATTTTTGAGTTAACCTTGTATTCTGCTACATTACTGTAGGTTCTATATAAGTTGTAGATGTTCCTTGGTAGAATTTTTGGGTTCGCTTATGTAAACTATCATATAATCAGCAAATAGTTTAACTTCTTTTATTTTCTGATTTGTATCCCCTTGATCTCCTTTTGTTGTCTCATTCCTCTATCTAGGACCTCAAATACTATATTGAATAGGTATGGGGAAATTGAATAACCTTGTCTTATTCCTGATTTCAGTAGTATCTCTGTGAGATTCTCTCCATTTAGTTTGATGTTGGCTGTTGGCTTGCTGTATATTGTCTTTATTATGTTTAGGTATGTTCCTTGTATCCCTGCTCTCTCCAAGGCATTCATCTTAAAGGGATGTGGTATTTTTCAGCAACCAATGAGATGATAATGTGGTATTTATTTTTCAGTTTGTTTATATGTTGGATTACGTTGACAGAGTCTCATATATTGAACCATCCCTGCATCTCTGGGATGAAGCTGACTTGAACATGGTGGATGATGGTTCTGATGTGTTCTTGGATTTGATTTGCCAGCATTTTATTTAGTATTTTTGCATCTATGTTAATGAGTGAGATTTGTCTGTAATTCTCTTTTTTAGTAATGTCTTTCTGTGGTTTGGGTATCAGGATAATTTTAGCCTTATAAAAAGAGTTCAGCAATATTCTTTCTGTTTCTATTGTGTTGAACAATTTGAAGAGTATTGGCATTAATTCTTTTTTGAAAATCTTGTAAAATTCTGAACTGAAACCCTCTGGTCCTGGGCTTTTTTTTTTTTTTTAATTGGTTGGAAGACTTTTGATGACTGTTTCTATTTCTTTAGCAGATATAGGTCCATTTAATTTGCTTATTTGGTCTTGCTTTAATTTTGGTAAGTGTTATTTATCCAGAAAGTTGTCCATTTAATTTAATATTTACAATTTGTGGAGTACAGGTTTTTGAAATATGACCTGATGATTCTCTGTATTTTCTCTGTGTCTGTTGTTATATCCCCCTTTTCATTTCTGATTTTGTTAATTTGGATATTCTCTCTTTGCCTTTTGATTAGTTTGGATAAAGATTTGTCTATTTTGTTGATTTTATCGAAGAACCAACTCTTTGTCTCATTGATTCTTTGTATTGTTTTCTTTCTATTTTGTTGATTTCAGTTCTCATTTTTATTTCCTGACATCTGTTCTCTTGGGCGAGTTTGCCTCTTTTTGTATTAAAGTTTCCAAATGTTCTGTTAATTCACTAGTGTGGGATATTTCCAGCTTGTTTATGTAGGCATTTAGTGCTATGAACTTTCTTCTAACACTGCTTTCATTGTGTTCCATAAATTTGGGTGTGTTGTGTGGTAATTTTCATTGAATTTTATGAAGTCGTTAATTTCTTGCTTTATTTCTTCCTTGACCCATTGATGCTTCAGATAAGCATTGTTTAATTTCCATGTGTTTGTGGGATTTCTGGAATTACTGCTGCTACTGAATTCTAATTTTATGTCATGGTGATCTGATAAGATAGATAGGGTTACTCCAATTTTTTTATATCTGTTTAGGTTTGTTTTGTTACCAAGTGTTTGGTCAATTTTTGAGAAGGTTCCATGAGGTGCTGAGAAGAAAGTATATTCTTTTATATTTTGATGTAATGTTCTTTAAATGTCTTTTAAGTACATTTGAGTCATAACATCTGTTAATTCCCTTATTTCTGTTAATTATTTTTGTCTGACTGATCTGTCCAGTCATGAGAGTGGAGTGTTGAAGTTCCGCACTATTAGTGTGTGGGGCTTAATGTATGACTTAAGCTTTAGAATTGTTTCTTTTATATATGAGGGTGCCTTTATATTTGTGACATAGATGTTGAATATTGAGATTTTCGCTTGATGGATTTTTCTTGTGACTAATATGAAATGTCCTTCTTTATCTCTTTTGATTGACTTCAGTTGGAAGTCTATTTTGTTAGATATTAGGATACATATACCAGCTTGTTTCTTAGGTCCATGTGATTGGAAAAAAGTTTCCTAACCCTTTACTCTGAGGCAATGTCTGTCTTTGAGGTTGAGGTGTGTTTCTTGTATGCAGAAGAAGGATGAATTTTGTTTTTGTAACCAATCTGTCAGCCTGTCTCTTTTTATAGGTGAGTTGAGTTCATTTATATTAAGGGTTATTAATGACCAGTGTTTGCTATCTCCTGTTAATTTGGTTTTCTTTGTTTGTGATGTTATTTTTGTGATGTTTCCTTGTTTGGTATTTGCTGCTGTGGGATCATCAATTTTCTGTGTTTTTGTTAATGTAGCCAACTTCTTTGGGTTGAAGTTTTCCTTCTATTACTTTGTGTAGGACTTGGTTTGTGGCTAGGTATTGTTTAAATCTGGGTTTGCCATGAAATATCTTGGTTTGTCTTTCTTTGGTGATTGAAAGTTTTGCTGGTATAGTAGTCTGGACTGGCATCCATGGTCTCTTAATGTCTGCATAATGCTTGACCAGGACCTTCTGGCTTTCATTGTCTCCATTGAAAAGTCAGGTGTAATTCTGATAGATCTGCCTTTAAATGTTACTTGACCTTTTCCTTTGCAGGTCTTCATATACTTTCTTTATTCTGTATGTTTACTGTTTTGATTATTATATGGCAAGGGCACTTTTTTTTTTAATCCAGTCTATTTGGTGTTCTGTAAGCTTCTTGCATCTTCATAGGCATATCTTTCTTAAGGTTGGGAACATTGTCTTCTATGATATTGTCAAATATGTTTTCTGTGCTTTTGAGTTTAACTTCTCCTTCTTCTATGCCTATCATTCATGGTTTGCTCTTTTCATTGTGTCCCATATTTCCTGGATATTTTGTGTTAAGCTTTTGTTGGATTTAACATTTTTTTTTGACCAATGAGTCTATTTTCTCTCTTGTATCTTCAATGCTTGAGATTCTCTCCTTCATATCTTGTATTCTGCTGTTTTCTATTTCTGGATCCATTCCTGTTCCTATGGAGTTCACTGTCTCAGTCCCACTTTGGCTTAGGTTGCTGGTTCAGTTTGGCTTCCAAAAATGTCCCTAGTCTGTATCCACTCCTGCTCCCACAGAGCTTGCCATCTCAAGCCTGCTCTGCTCTAGGTAACTGACTCAGTCCTGCTCCCATGTAGCTTGCTGCCACAGGCTTGTTCTTGCCTAGTTTGCTGCCTCACTCATGTTTCCATAAATGTCCCTGGCCTGGATCTGCGCCTGCTCCTATGGAGTTTGTTGTCTCAGGTTCACTGGAGCCTAGGTTGCTGGCTCAGTCCAGTTTCCGCAAATGTTCCTGGTCGTCTGTATTCACTCCTGCTCCCATGGAACTCACAATCTCAGGCTTGCTCCTGTCAGTCCTGCTCCCATGAGCTCAGTGCCTCAGACCTGCTCTGGCCTAGGTCACTGTCAGCCATGATCTTAATGCAAGTTTCTTGCCAATTTCTTTTTCCAACCCCAGTGTACCAGTCAGAAGTCATACCTCACTTTTCTTCCTAAAAATGTGGTTGTTTGGCAAAGTGCAATCATCTTTTTCAGAACATTAGCCCTATCATATCCTTTAGGGTTGCTCCACCCTTTCCATACAGTGGCATTTCCTTTGGGTACAGCCCTCAGACTAGTCTGACAGGCTTATTATAATTCTCCCTTGAAATTTATAACCTTCACCTGTGGGGGATACTTTTGTCTGGTTATGAGCAGGAGCACATCCTGGGCTGAGGACACTTCCACCAGCCTTTGAGTGAATTCATTCAATGTCTCTTGAAGATAGATAGAACTCCTGATAAGCTCTACAATAGCACTCACCAACTTGTGGAATCCCACGTGGTTTCTGGTCAAGTGGTATAAGCAGCATCTGAAATGCTCTGAATTAAGATCCTGTTAAAGAAAATTATTTCTCATCACTCAACTGGCACAGAGTTTTCCCATTAGCCTATGTGGCCTCCACATAACTGGAAATAGAAGAAATATGGCCCTTATACTCCATGACTCCATTCCATTCTATTATATTCAAAATAGATACTGGACGTTGTTTGAGTTTTTGGAAACAACTTTGCATCATCTACTCTCAATGCTTCAGGCTTATCATGGTCTTGATATACACACATTTGGTGAGCAATTCGATGGCATCAGAAATAAACCGATTCATCTATCCAATCATAGTCTTGATATTTTGGATAAGGATCCCTTGTCTGAGAGTTGGCTCTTAATTTCAGTTAACTCAGTGTCTTTGACATCAAGATAGTGGTTCTACTTGCTGTTATCTGACCACAAGATTCTACCATTGTTTCATTTTAGTCAAGACTATGAGAGATGAAGGAGAGTCAAACACATCAGACTGGGGTATTGGGTCTGTGCTAGAAGACTGACTATGTTATTAGCTTGTTGATTTTAAGAGTCCTCTGAGTTTTATGTTGTGAGGTGATTTTATCAGGTTTATCTGACTGAACTCTCCTCTCCTGGGCACTGAGCAAGAGGTTAAACTGAAGTTTGTCTATGAAGATGTCCTCAGCGATGTGTATCTAACCAATCTGAGGTAGGATTTTTCCTCACCAGGAGAAGCAGTTAGAGACCTCCTGTGTTTCATGGTTTCTTTGTTTAGAAACTGAAATGATCACTGGAAACATTTTCTTAATCTTTGCTGTGTGGGAAATCTTCACAAAAAAATCCCAAGACAAGTTCTCAAAAGTGAACCAGGTTCCAGGCCTTGTTCTGGTTCATTTTCTGTAAAGAATAGAAATCAAGGGCAGGAAACACCTCTAGCACAACAGGTGGCAGTGGAGAAATCTCCAACACCACTGAGAGAAGCACATAGAATCAGCAGCTGAAGAATTGCATTTATTGAGGGTGAGGTAAGACACATACACATGCATACATCAGAAACACAGAGAAAGAGACCCTCTGCAAAACTGAGAAAGCAAGAAAGGGAAAAAAATCCCCATATATGAAGTCTTAAGTATCAGCTACAAACATATGTTTCTGTAAGCTATATGGAAGTATGGAGGAAATAATATTGACATTTGAACCCATAATTGCTATTTTCAAGTGAAAATATAGCAATTTAGTATAAAGGGAGGCAAGGAAAAAATAGTTTGGCTTCTTTGAATCATACTGTTCCCAAAACTGTAGTTTTCACATTTAATAAAATGGTTGATGGTCGACTCTAAGGAAATGTACTGACAGTAAAATGGCGGTTTTAGTTTTTAGATTGTTGAGGAAGAAGTCGAGTCAATTATTATTTATTCTAATATAGAAAATAATTGACAGTAGAAATATAGTATTTATCCTGAATTGTATGGTTAGGTGACTAACAAGACATCAACAATAATTATAACTCTACTGATTGTTCCATAGTGCCTGAACCAAAATTTTATAAATTGAATGTTTTTTCCTCTTCAATCATGCACTGTAGCCTTGAAAGCAGGACATACAAGAAGCATAATTAATGTACAATGGGAAAAAATGGGAAGATGATTGAGTAGGTTAAGTGCTTGCTGCACAAACATGAGGACCTGAGAATATAGCCTCAAAAACTACATAAAAATTGCATATGCACAACCTGACCACTTAGAGATACATACACAAGAAGATCATGTGACTTGCTAGCCAGTCACTAACTAACTGGTGAGCTTAGGTTTAACTGAGAGGCTTGTTTCAAAATATGTATAGAGAGTGAGAGGTGTAAGTACATGGTATCTTCCTCTGTCTTATGTAGACATAATACAAAGTGCACAGATATATATGCTCACAAAATACTTGTGAGTTTGTGAGATATGATACCAGAATGCACATGATCTCTCATTCTGTATCTCTGTCTGGCTCTTGCTCTCTCTTTGTCTCCTTCATACATGATGGGAAACAGAGAGACAATAATATCCAGACACAACCAAAGGAAATTCTCTGAAAAAGAAAAATAAATGGTGCTTCTGGAAAATGAAATTGTTTTTGCTGCCTTGATCTTGTCTCACTGTGAACCTCTGCCTTCCACAACTACTTGCATTGCTCCTTCTTTAGACACTCAATATATGGCATTTGATTATGACTGCCAATTCAAAATAACAGAGCACTTTTGCATTTTATTCTATCACAGTTAAGATAGAAAAAAAAAGACGAAAAGTGAGATCCAAAGATCCTTACAGACAGGATGAAATATATGTGTGAAAAACACAGTTGACCAAGATAAAGACTGCAAACTGTTTCCACCTACAGTCTAACTTATAGCATGCTCAATAGAAGCTCATACTGTGCAAATAATCACACATTATTGGATTATAAAAGCCCTCAGTCTTTAAAAAGTATTGTCATTTAGTTTCTAATATTCATCCCATTTCTGAACCACTTCCTTTCACGAAACTATATTCTTTCTTAATAAGCCATCTCTGCTTTCTACTAATCTTCATTTGTTCTCGTCCTACATTTTGTTTTAGAAATCAAGATTAATGAAAGTGCATTGGGTGCCCACCACCTCCAAGATCTCCATATTACTCTCAGAGAACTGAGAGAGATTCAGCTTTAAGTGATAGTGTGTAGAAGAAATGCCAAGTTGAAAAAAATAAGTTTTCAATGGACACTGCTTTAAGCAGTATAGATAAGTTTTGAATTATCTACAAGAACGCAAGAAATCCCCCTTCTTCCAGTAAAGGAAAAGAATAAAAGCTTTTGCGGTAAACAGTTTTTCCTGTATGTCACAAAGATATATGCATTTTCATGTGTGGTGATTCAACTGAATAACTAAACTTTTAATTTTTCTGAGAGGAAGGAAGGAATAAGAAAAGAAAACAATATGACATGCTTTTAGAAAAGAATGGATGACTAAATATAAGTTGTGAAGTTGTGCTCTCTGAATCAAATCATGCTGGACTTTCTAATGGTGGATTTTTAGAGGAGTTTAAAAGGTAATGAGCGTAATACATGACAACATACTGTGACTATTCAAGTGCTATTTCTCACTTTTAGTTGCTTACTACTTTAGGTTCAAAATTCCAGATAAAAAAGGAAGACAAAATGATCTTGGACAGCTTATATAGCATTGTTTAACAGGTTATCTGATCAGCAAGACAGAATCCTAAATTTTCTTAAGGTCGCCATGAAGATTATCAGCTCCCCCAGAAAGAAGTAGCCTAGAAAACTACACCCACATTCCCAAAATATAGATTATGGATGTTTGTCTTTGTTTAGAGTGTTGATTACAAGTTGTTATGGATAATGGTCAGGAAAACAGCTAAACAAAGGAAATTAGATTCAGAATTCTTGTTTTGAAAAAAAAAAAGGGAGGGGAAGTGCTGTGGGACAATGGTCTCATACCCTGTAAAGATTTGTCACTTGTATTGATTTAATAAAATGCTGACTGGCCAGTAGCCAGGCGGGAAGTATAAGTGGGGTAATCAGAACAGGAGAATTCTGGGAAGAGGAAAGGCTCAGTCTGCAGTCATTACCCCGACACAGAGGACAGAAGATAAGAATACCTCACTGATAAAAGTTACCAAGCCACATGACTAACAGAGACAAGAATTATGGGTTAATGTATGATGTAAGAATAAGTTAAAAAGAAACCTGAACTATAGGCCAACAAATTTATAATTAATGTAGGTCTCTGTGTGTTTCCTTGGGGCAGAATGGCTGTGGGACCAGGTGGGTCAGAAACCTCTGTCAAGAAAAGATGAAGTTTGTGTACTGTATGTGTGTGTATTAACATTATACTGCTACAGTTTAAGTTCCACTGAAGGTATTATAATAAATATAAAAATTTAGAAACCTTACAAATATATAGCAAATGCACTAAGTATTTAAACAGGGTATAAAATGATTAAACTGTTTAAATGTAGAATTTTAAATCAGTTATGAGACTGCTATAACCAGTCTTCTAAAGGTCTAAGATGAAATTTAGGTTCTTATGCAAAAGAAATAGCATCTCTGTATGTGCCAGAAAATAACATGCATTGCTCTTTATAATTTGCTTCTTCATTGTCTCTGAAAACTAAAATTTGTATCATGGAGTAGAGCTGCACTTTATTTGTGTGTGTGTGTGTGTGTGTGTGTGTGTGTGTTTAAAGTTTTGGTCTGTACAAGTTCTTTAGAGCAAATCATGCTTCTGAATTTAATAAATATATTATTACTTAAAATCTCAGCTGGGTGGTGGTGGCACACACCTTTAATTCCAGCACTTGGGAGGCAGAAGCAGGTGGATCTCTGTGAGTTCAAGACCAGCCTGGTCTACAAGAGTTAGTTCCAGGACAGGCTTCAAAGTCACAGAGAATCCCTGTCTCAAAAAACCCTCCAAAAAACAAAAATTAAAATTAAAATGTCTATGTGCTTTGTAAGATGATATGCTCATTTGCATAGGGTATGCCATTTGAAAATATTTTTAAATTGACATAAGAAACATTGATTTAACTTTCTAGAAATGATCTTGATATTTACTGACTTATTGCTACTCTTTTTTCTCAGCTGATTTAGCATTAAGTTATTCCATTGCAAAATCAAATTGCGTCCTTGAATATTAATAATAGTTTCAGCAAATACTGTTCAAAACACATTATTTAAGAAAATAGCATAAGAAAAGAAGTGCTTCTAATCTCCCTAAACTCATTCTTCTCACCTAAACCACTTCAAAAACTTGGCAAATTCTCTAACATCAATGAGTAAATTGAAAAACAATTCAATTGATTTCTTTCCTATACCAGCAAAGGAGTGCCTTTCCTAAATTATTTATTACACTAAAATGTTACATTGTTCTACTCTACTGCATATGATTTTTTTTGAGTTTTACCTTAAAGGAATTTTCTAAAAAACAAGGCAGTGATACTATTTAGACTAAAAGACACAATGGACCATAGGCAAGGGTTTAACATAAAAGTTAGATGCATTTAAAATTAATTAATAGTTTACTTTTTAAGAGTTTTATCCTATCAACTATCATGCTTCACATTATTTATAGAATAATTAAGTATTAATAGTAATATTTTATTAGTTTTTGTGTCTTCCATATCAAAATATGTATCTTCTTTCATAGTAAATTCAGAAAACTTGTCATTGACATTATTAGTCAAAATCCTAGCTGTGCTTAAATATGCCTAGAATAAAGCACTTTGAATTACTTCCAGGTTAGGAACAACAATGCCTTTTGCCTTCTGTGATTTGTTGCACTTCTGTTCATGAAGGTTAAAGGGCCAGATCATTTTTGCTATTTATAAACAGACAACACAATCACAAACAAAACACCAAAGTCATATGCACGATCAATGAAAATATACAGATTTTTCAAAATTAACAGACATTTAGAAAATGTGAATTAAAATTCATAACACCATCACGTAATTACTAAAATTGTATAAGTTGGAATTTATGAGCAAGAAAATGGTCAATATTGTTGCAAAAATTTCAAAGAACACTAAATTATGGAATAGAATTGAGAATAGTAGTACTGAGTAATGCCTGACATTTCTAAGATCTTTTGTTTATTCCTACTAAACTAGGTAGATAATTAGAATGCCTCATTACAAATGACCAGAATCCTCTTCCTTTAAATTGTTAACTGTTGAATGTGGTGTTATTCATTTAAATTCTGTGTCAAGTGAATTATTCATTGTACTCTCTTATAAATACAGTACACATTCAAACCTTTGGGTATTCAAGACCAACATTGTCTCTTTATAATGAGAGCTTTATTTAAACCACACTAAGTACATAAAATAAATGTTATCAGACCAGAGCACAACATGAAAATTCAGTGATACAAATCCTACAGTATGACCAAAGGACTAGCATCCTTTTTAAATCAACATAATCAGGCTTAGTCAGTTTATTTATGAACTAATTATAAAGTGGTACTCCAAAGATCTCAGGAAGTTTTTATAAAGTTATATACAATGTTAAGGAGGGAGACTCAATTGCTAAATAAAAAAATTAATTACTTTTTCCAAACATTAAAGTCATTTACCTTCATACTAGTAGAAAAAAAGAGCAATAATGAGTGATAATTAATGGGGTAAAATGTTTATGTAATATTTGCATGCAGAGATACCCCCATCAATGTCAATTTCAAGCAAAATGGAAAAGACAAAACTGCTTTTTCGTGTCCTTTCATGAGTATGATCATGAAAGTCTAACTGCTTCAGTCACATTGAGTACAAAATCTTTCACTTATGTGTTTCTAAGAAATATTTTTTTTTCAAAAATGACAAGAAAACAGAGAAAGAGAAGTCATTGTGCATTGCAGAGGATTGAAGACATTTTAAACTATGCTTTTATTTGTTAAAATTAAAAAAATCATAATGTAATTTTCTGCAATCTAATTTTTCCTCCAAAATTCTCCCATGTACTTCATTTATAGTTATAAAAATAGATATATAGATATATACATTTACATAAGTATATACATGTGTGTATGTTTCTTAGTTTACATGTGTATTAAAATATATGAGTACAACTTCTATTTCAATATACTGTTAATTCTATGTATATGATTTTAGGAAAGTCCTTTGATACTGCATATCTACCTGAGGGACATCACTCTGGGGATGAATATTTTGTCCCACTCAACAAACTTTGATTCCTATAGTTCTCACTACACTAGACAGAGAAGATTAAAGAAAATAACTGGTAAAAATTCAAAGAATTAAGAAAGTCTGTGATGCCCATTCCGAACTGATAATACAAAGCAGCGCTTGCACGTTAAACTCAATAAATATAACAGTAAATAAGCCAGAAAGATTATATTAGCCAGAGGAATAAGACATTGTGCTCCTTTGCCTTGAGATTTCATTTCCAAGAAATGTAATAGCTATATTATGAAATCTCAGCAACATGTTTGCATAAACAAGGTGCAAACAAAATGACATTAATAAACATACAAACATAAAAGGGGAAAATCTCAGAATAAAAAAGTTTTCTGTATTAACTTTTAAGTTTAGGAAGATTCTAGAGGTTAAGTAACATTAAGTGGTGATATGATTCTTCATTTACACATTTCAAATATAAATATTAAATTTTTTATAAATTTAATGTTAAGTTCAATAAACAATATTTTTAGGAAATTATAACATTGTTTTAATATTACATATTGTATTTTTGTATATTTTCACACACATATGTAAAATGGTAGCTCATGTCATCAGGGCTGAAATTCCTCTTTACAAAATGTTTAATTCAAAATATGTCACTTAGTATGTGAGTGCAAAGATAAAACTAATAATATGTTATAAACAATACTTATTAAATTAATAATATGCACTCCTTGCAAGACTAATATATATATATATATATATATATATATATATATTCCTTAAAGTTTCTTTGATATTACAGGACACTTATAGAATGACCTAATATTTCTGCATAGGATTAATGAAGAATATCTCAAAAGTGAAACCAATAGTCATTCAAATAAAACTTATAAAACCACAAATTTCAGCTATGAATTAAACATATAAATATTAAAAATGAATGATAAACAATAGTCAAGGTAACTATGAGTACATTTAATAAATTCAAAAAAATGTAACCTATGGCTAATAGAATATCCAAGGCAAAACAAAACAAGAATAATGGGTTTTCCACAATAAAACTGGACAAATCTACTTAGTTTCAAAGACCTGACTTTTACCACTATCCACCAAAACATGGTGTGCTTACTGAAACAAGAATCCTACCATGCTTACCTCTCCCTTTCCACATAAGAATGATGGCTGTATCAACCATGGAGCTACACACGGAATACAATATGTGTCATGGTAACTGTTCACAAGCCACTGCCAGTGACTCTTACCTTTTTGAGTTATAAATGAATAGTTGACTTGGTCAGTCTCATTTTCATCTTCCAAGAATTCTTGCAGTCTCTGATGGCACACTATTCGAGCTGTTCAGCTTACAGATGCACATTGCTTGGAATCACTCTGTGTTTACTAATTAGTACACTTTAAAATTCTTTTCCATGTCTTAAATTATCTTCCCATCACCCACGTTGCTTTCTCATTTGAGTTACTAAAATGATTTTCTGACATCTATGTTTATTTTCACTTCTTTTTTTTAATATTTATTTATTTATTGTGTATACAATATTCTGTCTGTGTATATGCTTGCAGGCCAGAAGAGGGAACCAGACCTCATTACAGATGGTTGTGAGCCACCATGTGGTTGCTGCGAATTGAACTCACGACTTTTGGAAGAGCAGGAAATGCTCTTAACCGCTGCGCCATCTCTCCAGCCCCAAATGTGTAGCCCAGGCTGGCCTCGAACTCGTGATCCTCCTGCCTCTGCCTCCTTCAGCAAATCTTACCTGCGTGCGCCACCACTACCGGCTATTTTCATTTCTATCTCCAAACTTTACTGTTCATAAAACAACTAACATGAACAATGAAGGGATGAAATATAGATGACGAAAATTTCTAGTCCACGACTAGAAAAATTTCAATCATTGTGCTTAAAATAAAATTGAATTACTGAATGCTATGGTTGTGCCATGTTGAGAACATTCATTTTTGCTACATATCTCCCCTTGTGTAGCTCTTGCACTCTTTCCATACAGTCTTTCTTTGATGTTCCCTAAGATTTGTTGTATGTATTACTTTTGACCCACTTAGATCCAAGCAGATTGAGGAATATGAGTAACAGAAGTTGTCTGAAAACATGTATGATTTACAAAATATTTTTTAAAATGGAACAAAACGGAAATCCTTGACATTGATCTCAAATAATTTTTTGACTGTGCCTGAGGCCACAATTTGCCCTAATCTTCATGCATATCTTTTCATGTCATTCATTCTTATTATTTTTATGTCTGTCGTGTTGCTTTAACTTCCTTCTTAATATACACACAACGTATATTATTTAGTAGTCTAAATTCTCTAGAAAAAATAGAAGAGGAATTAGGAGGGGGAAGATATAATATCTACAAGTTATTTGGCAAGCAGAGCTTCTAAGTGGATTAAAAATACATATTTAGTTTCATATTGAGAGACTAGGGATCCATATAGTGCTAATGTATTAGTTTGACCACAGTGACCTGAAACAAGTCATATCTGATTCTGGGAAGAATTGAATGGAAAAATTCTCCATTTAGGAAGGTAGAATTCTCTCATCTAAGGCCTCCTTCTTCCCTGACTTTTTTGAGTACTTTGTTTCATACTACCAAGTCATCATATCAGACAGAATAACTTTGAAAAGAAACATGCTTTACTTAGGCAACATATTAAATTGATTCTTTAAGTATAATTTATGTGTATACATATGTTTTTATGTGATTATAAGCCAAATGTTTCTGGGTGTCTGTGAGACCAGAAGAGTGTTATGTCTCATGGTGCTAGAGCTCCAAGCAGTTGTCAGAAACCTTAAATGGGTGCTGAAAACTACACTTTCTCTTTTTCTCATAATGAGCAACATGCACCCTTAACTGACACTATCTCTTAGTTCCTCAGGCAAATTTTGATGTAATATTCATATTTCAAAATGCATTCATTGATATACCCATAATATTGCCCAAATAACTTGAAGTTCTGCAATCTAGAGAGTTCATGAATAAAATCAATCATCTCAGAAACTTTTGTTGGGCTTTACAGAAAGTTTGTGTCCATGTTTCTTTCACTACAAACCATGTGTTAATTTGCTTTAACAGATACAGCATTATTGTTCTGGACACATTTGTGTACTCTAGACTTTCATATTTTAAAACAATAAATACAGGTAGGAGTCTATATATAAACTTGTATCAGAAGATGACTAAATTTAAAAGAGGGCCCAAGAGTAAAACTCTAGCAGAATAATCCTTTTGTTAGAAGATGGGAAAGATTAAATTATGATTATGAAAATCTAGACAAAGTGCTCTGGCAATAATTAGTACACCCAATATTGCAACACATTGATCTTAGGTCTTTAAATCTTCAGAATGTGACAAATAGATTCTACTCTTTCTAACATTTAATCTATAGTTCTTTTACAGATATTCTGCACAACTGATACAAATGAGTAAACTGTGTGTGTGTGTGTGTGTGTGTGTGTGTGTGTGTAGTGCATGTGAAAATTAACTTGAATGCAAGCATTTCAGTGATGTTTCATTATATTTATACTTTTGTATGGGGTATGCATATGAATCAATGAATGAAATAAAGAAGCAATAAATATATTACTATGACAATATGACTGTTAAATTCACTTGGCTTCATCACAGTGCCATTATTCTTTTCCTTTCTGAATTAGTTGCTGACCTGAGAAACAGCCTAATGGTTTTCAGAAATGTGTCTCATCTTCAGGATGCTTGACACAGACATTTTGTTAAATAATCTTTCTGTTCATATATTTTTCTCTCATTTTACACTGTTCATTTAAATGAATATTCAACTTCTCAAACTAAAGCTTCACACTTTTAATATCCCTTCATATTTCAAACCTCAATATTTCCCCATACACATTTGAAAGAATTCCATGATACTTTTCTTCTAGTCCATAGATTAAATATTTTACTTACTCACTCTTGCATTCAGTATCCATAAGCTATTTCATAGTTTCTCATCTTTCCTTTATATGGCAGCTTATTTCATTTTCATATATTCAGTAACTTTCTAACTCTCTCTAAGCAACTAATTAGAATTGCTTTAAATTCCTTTCTTCTTCTTGATTTAGCCCTACCTACACCATGTAAGTAAAGCTGAATGTTCCATTTAGATATTTTTATCTTAATTTGTAAGTCAATTTCCCTTAAGCCACTAGCTGTCCTTGCTTATCCATTCATATTTATGAGAAGATACTTAAATTAAGAAGACATGAGAACTTTGTGGAATTGCTCATCAAGTTGATGTATCCAACAAAAATTTCCATGGTTAGATGAGACCCCAGTTTCTTGGACCCTTCCAGTAATAGTCAGTTGCTTCTTCAGATTCTTCAAACACATCAAATTCCTTTGTCTGATGATGATTGGAAACATATACGTAGTGAAATTTATGTGAACAACATTTACAGATGTGTTTGCTCAATTCCTACTTTGAATTTTTAACTTATCATCTTATGTTCTTGGATATCTGCTTTATATGAACAAATGTGTTCCCCTCTAGTTAACCAGTAAATGTTAGTTGAATACTTGTAAAAAGGAATATTGAAGAAAAAGATGTATGATAACTTCCTGTTTGATTTGCTTTTTCTAACTATGCAATTGGGATAACTCACAAATTGATACTTTTAATGTTTGGAAAACTAAATAAATTATGTATTCAAAAAAGAGGAAATGATTAGATGATATAAAAAAGAAACACCAGCCATGTTAAATGCTTCATTGTTAACTTTCTTTATCTTTTATTATATAGATTCATAGCATAATTTAAAAATAAAGAGTCCTTTTAGTCAACCTTAATGTTCTCATATGATAAGTCTAATTGGTGTGGGAGAATGGTCTGTGTTCTGTCAATTATATTTTAAATAAACACCGATTGGCCAGTAGCCAGGCAGGAAGTATAGGTGGTACAACCAGACAGGGAGTAGAGGCGGGTCAAGGAGAACAGGAGAATTCTGGGAAGGAGGAAGTCCATTATTCTGCAGTCCAGCCCAGCCACAGAAGAAGCAAGATATGACTGACTTGCTAAAAAAGGTACTGAGCCATATGGCTAACAAAACTAGAATAATGGGCTAATATAAGTTATGAAAGTTAATAAAAAGCCAGAGCTAACAGGCCAATCAGTTTATAGTTAATGTAGACTTCTGTGTGATTCCCTTGGGACTTAATGACTGCAGGAACTGGGCAGGACAGGGACCAAGTGGGACAGGAAACCCCTTGCCAACATGAAATAATAGTATCGACCAAAAAAGGGCATATGGTAATCAAATGTTGAAAATAAAATATTCTTTGTGGATGAATTTATTAATTAATTTGCTTATTTATATTTCAAATTTTTGGTAGTCTCATGAATATAATGTCATATTATGGTTACAAATTGTTTGACATCATATATAGACCAAAATAAAATACTTATTATATCTATTAGCTTGTGATATTAAATATTATGTAGGGCTAGAAAAAGACTAGACATTGAATATATACTTATTAATAAAATAAAAAGAAAGAAGATAACTTTCATTTTTATTACTTAATGTCTAAAGAACAGCAGTAGATGAATAAAGAATTGTATATCCATGTTAAATTGATGGTGATGTCAATATACCATTTGTTCTAAACAATTAAACCCTCAAGCTATAATAGGGAACATAATCCATTTTTCACAAAGTGAACAATTGTATTCCCACTCTGAACAACACTCACATGATTAATTCTCTTATTCTGACATTATTTCAACAAAACAAATGATTTAAAGTAAATATATCATAAGAATAGTAAATAATTTCAAAATCATGTCAAATTTTTGGAAAATAATATTAATGTGTAATAAATCTTACAACGGAAGTAATATGGATGGATTCACAGTGAAAAAGTTAAAGTTTTAAAGGTAGAAAACCATTGATCAAACGTAAGCCTAGGAATATTTTTAGAATAATGAGTAAGTACTGAAAGTAAGAAGTGAAAGAAAGTCTAGATATTGGAAGTTATTAGATGTTTGTATGTGGTCATGATGCTAAATGTACTCCAGATACATATGTATGGTTGACTTTGTAACTCTAAAACAATATAGTGGAGCATTATTTTAGGATGTATGAGAGATGAGGAATGGCAGCACCTCCACTATTCCAATTCATTCATATTTTTTCTTTAACTGTCATAAATTATTATTTGTTACTTGAAAATGTCAATATCTAATTTCTGACAGTTTCCAATTATTTTCTTTAAGACACCAGGGTGAGCCAGGCGGTGGTGGCGCACGCCTTTAATCCCAGCACTCAGGAGGCAGAGGCAGGCGGATCTCTGTGAGTTCGAGGCCATCCTGGTCTACAAGAGCTAGTGCCAGGACAGGCTCCAAAGCCACAGAGAAACCCTGTCTTGAACAACCAAAAAGAAAACAAAAAAGACACGAGGGTGAATACCTGCATGCATATGCGTGGTGTGTGTGTGTATATGTGTGCGCTTGTGTGCACATGCATGCATGAATGCCCTTGCACACACTAGTGTATAGTCAAGTGTCAATGTTTTCATCCAAGGAAAGTGCATTATTTATATAGGAGTCAATTCATCAAATACCTAATTTTAACATTAAGTGGAAAACCAAGTGTGGAATAATATTTGGCAAGTCACAAAGGACCTGAGTGCCAAAAGGCCCTTGCTGGCCTAAACCAGACTAAATTGGTTATATGAACTTGCTTTATGGTAACATCCTCATCAGTTAATATAGGTCTGCCAAGGGGCCTCCAGTAACAACTGCCAAGGCATGAAACAAGATGATCTAAACCAATCTCCAGATGCCACAAAAGTTGACCTTGTGCCAGTGCTGCGGTTTCTCCTCCCCCGGAGCTTTCTCTTTCTGAAATAAGCATAGTTTGCTGCAATCAGCCTGTCTTTGGCACATGCTGCTCACCGCTCTCCCAAGGGTCAGCTCGGTGGGTCAAATGAACAACTAAAGACAAAACAAAATGCAGTATAATAAACAAATTTAATCTTTGAAAGTCATGATATACTGGAAGAAGTATTTTAACAAAAATAAACAATATGGAAAAATGTAATGTCCTTAGCCAAATGTGATTATAGACGCTGGCAAATCAAGTACCTGAGAGGCAGAAGCAAAAGCATCAGTTTAAATATAATGCAAACTTAGTTTATTTTCAGGCCTCCCAGGGCTATACAGTGAAATCCTGTTTTGAAAATGCCCAAAACTAGCCAGCTCAATAACCAAAGAAAGAAACAACAACAAAAATGAATTCCAATACAAAACTTAACAATGATATGAAATTAAAGAATTTTCATTACAAATTAGGATAAATGAGAAAATAAACAGAAAAATTAATAGCAAAATTGTATCCACTTACTTTAAAATACAAAGGTTATAATATAAAGCACAAGGATGTTATTATATCAAAGGATAGAAAAGTGTGACAACAAATTTCGGCATTGTTTATAGATATCAAATTTGAAGGAAAGTAATGGATTTTTTTAAACTGCGTTATTGGCTACATTTTTAAAGGTATTCACATTAGCCTGGGTCTCACTATGAAGGTCATTTTGGCTCCATATTGAAAATGACACTCTTGCCTCAATTTGCCAAAGACTAGAACTTCAGTCCTGAGCTATCAATATGAACTTTATTCATTTGCAGATAATGCATGCATATAACTAGTGAATATGATGAAGCATATGTGCATTCGCAATTCACAGAACTAGATTATTAAGTGATTAATTATATTGCATACTTATTATGAAATTAAGCTTGACTAACATAATAAGAGCAAATAGGGAACAAAAACTTCTTCAAGATAATATAGGTAATATAAGGAGAGAGATGAAAGTGAACAAAATATGTAATAGAAATAATAAGGAAAATAGTTGTAAAGTTAAAATCGTCATGGTCTCTAATATCTGAAACCCTTGAACTTAGGAGGCTAAAGGCAGAGGATAATTTCAGGTGTGAAACCAGTCTGGTCAATGTTGTGACATCTAGACCAGCATGACCTATTGAATGACCTAGATCCTGTCTCTACTAACCTAACAAAGAAGCAAACAAAGCAGATGGTATCAGTTAAGATATTTTTTTTTTGGTAGAATAGCTTACTGGATGTTGCTTACCAAGCAGAACTTGGTGATCAAAATTTCACATAAGTAAATCAAACAAACAAACAAAAAATACAGAGTAAACTAAAACAAAAATAATTACAGAATATCTAGACTTGTAGGTGAATTACATAGTATGATGTGAATGTGTTGGGTACTAGAGGAAAAACAAAGTAAAACAGACAAAGAAAAATCAGTTTCAAAATATTTTTAATATATTCCCAACATACATAATAAAAAAGTCAGAGAAAGGCTAAAGTGTAGAAAACAGCTTAATTTATTTGTGGAGTACTTGAAGTTAAGTTAATTAACAAGCATTAATAAAATTGTGTAGGCATATGTAGTCTGAAAAATAACAACTACAGAAAACTCCTAGAGAAAAATAGAAAGGAGAAATTTGAGTATAGGAATGAAAGTGAAATCATATCACAAAAACAAAAGAAATCATCAGGATGAAACATGTAGAAAAGGAAAAAAGGAAAGGGAAAAATTAAAACAATTTCACAAAGTGAAAAATAATTCTGTAACAAAATGAGAAATAATATATCTTTGGAGCATGAGAAATGCATTATTTGTGAAACTGCCCCATAGGAATGAAAATAAAACTTCTCCACCAGGAAAATGATATATTTTAAAAATCATTTATAAAGTTGGAATTAATGGTAGCATGGATAAAATACAATGTTTTAATTTTCTCATTCATAAAGAATGTAAAATGTGGTTTAAAATATGTTGAGCAATTATTGCTTGGAGATAGATGAAAATGTCGACTGTCATTCTTTATCGGTTGAGCAATGAACAGGGAATTAACATATTATAATGTTTGTGTTGTCCTTGAAGCATTGCAGTACTGGAAGATGGGCATGGGTGGGGTAATGCTTACTTTGAAATCACCATAGTAACCATGAAAATAAATCAAGAAGTATACATGGTGCATTAAAATGGGAAGGGACATGGAGTTAAATAATTGCAGCAAAGGAAATTTCTCCAAGTTTTTTTTCAGTGCTATGATTTGAAAGTCTCTAAACCATTCTCCAAAAGATGAGGAATGCACCTATGTGTGAAATAAGTCTGTGAATGAGAAAGCTGCAAGAAGCTCAGCCAGTTCTGAAAGTTCCAAACATCTTTGAAAGCAGCTGTGCTCATCAGTGTGCCACCATTGTCACAGAGAAGTCTATCTATAAAGATTTCAGAAAAATAAAAATAACCAATGTGCTGAAAAATATGTATTGAGTGTTTTGCAAAAAATAAATTAATTAGCTGAATATATTAGTGTAAACAGATAGCACTCACAGGCACACATATAAACACATACAACCAATGATGTAATATACAATAGTTTTTGAGCATTTAAACATGAATATTTGCAGATAACATTAATGTGTTTCAATTTTAAAAACTCTTTCCAAGAAGATTCTTAATGCGATGACTTTTAAAATACACAATAGTCATGTATTAACAATATTTCAAATATATATATATGTGATATATATATTCATATGTATATATTGTATCTTGGTAAACAACATAAAAAACTATTATTTGATTGAATCATTTATTTTTTGCTTATTTTTATTTCTTACAGTTGTTTTTCAAGATGAATCAAAGGTTTATAAGCTAGAATTCAATAAGTTTCTCACTAATGCAGAACTTCCATAAAATCTATAACAATATGAGCATTGTATAATCCTTTCAAAGAGGTAAAAATTTGTCAATGTTTGATAAAATGCATTCATGACAACAGAGTTTGTACTTTGTGTAAATAAAATCTGTTATAATTATTCCTCTTTTACACCTTTATTTTTCAAGTCTACCTTTATTTCTCTGTCTCACTTTTTAGGGGTACTGATCACACACTCAATTCTTCAATTAAAAACCAAAGCAAAATTAAATACTACAATTTATCTTGATTCAGATATTTTATTGATTCAAAATTTATAAACTTTATTGAAAATACCTACATATTATGATTCAATATCAATCATATTCTATGTAAAAATAACATTATTAACTGGATTGAGACCTATATTTATACATTATCTATTCTGCTTATTGATTTTGTAACTAACAGGAAATATGGATTCTTATGACTCAGAGTTTAATTCATTGATTGCAATAAGAATGATGGCAAAAAAAACAACCAAAACCCTGGCAGTAGGACCAGGATCTATACATGGTGAACGAGCTAGTTTGTTGGTGCTCGTTCCTTATGGTGGGATGCCATGCTCAGCTACAATGTTTGGTCCTTCCCCAACTTAATGTGCCAGACTTTGTTGATTCTCCATTGGAGCCCTTACCCTGTGGCAGGAGAGGAATCAATAGGAGGTGGGCTTGGGGGAGATGAGGAACAGGGGAGGGAGAACTGTGCTTGGAATGTAAATTGAAATTTGAAAAAATCGATAAGATTTTAAAAAAAGAGTATGGACTGCAGTTTGACAAGACAGTCTATGCTGACCAACCATTCAATGATTGTGTTCATCCCCAAATGATCATCCTTTAAACCACTAGTATTATCTAGTGGCTTCTGTTTCTTCAGTTCAGTAATGGTGGTTTTTATGAACTGAGTATAATAGAGTAATTAAAATAAGATATGAATCATATGGGATTCCAAATGCTCAAGTTCATCTACATTCTCTTATTACTATAAGTTAAAAGGATGATGCTTATCCAGTGTCAAGATGATGAATGTATCTTCCTTTCCACAGGTAGTCAATGCACAGTGAATAAGATACTGTGGCATAGGCTTGTATATGAATTTCTCAACAAATTCAAGGATCATTAAGGAAGAATGGGTGGAATGATTGTAAAAATAGGAGACTGTGGACACCTACAGTAAAATGTCCTTTCCAGCCATGACAAAACAGCTGTATTCTACATAAGATCATACTATCAAAAATCTCAACATGTATAAGGATAGGCACATGAAATTTCACCCCTACCTGATCACCTATTGGTAACTTGCAGATGCTGATGAAAAAAAGAGTCAGATTTTGTCAGTGATGCTGCCGCAGAGACTACCCATAGCCAGCAGATGGTCCTACACTACTTCCTATACAGTCAACAATAAGCAGACTCAATGAGTTTTGAAAAAAATACAAAACATGAGCTTAGAACAGAAATGTCTCAGAGGAGGTAGGGAAAGAATTGAGGGGGAGAGAAAAGTGAATGGATTTAATAAAAATGCAGTATAAATCTCTATGAAATTCTCAAGTAATAAACATACAAATATATTCTTTAAATTAAAATTCAAAATGGCAGGCAAAACACTCATCTAAAGAAAATAGGCTAAGGATAATATTATGTGGAAACCACTATTATCTAGCATTCACAAAACACCCGTGTAACTGGGTGTGGTGTCGTATGTTTCTAATGCAAGATCTCTGTACATATAGACAGGAGGATCATCAGTTCAAGTCCTCATCTCCTCCTCTGAGAGGTCAAGGCCAATCAGAAACAAAGGAAATACCAGCTAAACAAACTAAAAACAACAAAAGAACAACACACTTTATTATTAATTACTTTTTTTTCATTTACTTTGCTTACCAACCACAATTTACTTTCCCTCCTCTCCTCTCATTCCCACCCACTGCCTCCCATCTACTCTCCTCCCCATTCATGGGAGGTCTGCCCTGTCTACTTTTAGAAAGGGACTGCCCTTCCATGGGCATTTACTAAGCATGGTACATCAAAATGAGGCAGGATCAAGATGCTCCCCGTGCATCAATGACTATGATAAAGGAACAGAACACAAATCCAACAAAATAGCCTTGAAACTAAAATTAGTCAGGAACAAAACTCTTTAATCTTCAATTATTTCCATTTCTAACATACTGAATAAGACATTTAATCATCTAATTAATTAATTTTTGTCAAAGAACAGCTAATATTACATGTATTTTGTTCAGATTCAATATTAGACTACTTTGTTGTTCTGATTTTTTTCTTTCTCTTTTTGTTCGCTATTTTCTTTTCTTTAATGTATTTTCTTTTCCACCCTTCTGCTTCACAGCAGGGTCCTATTTCTATTACACAAGTGTTTTACTGTTTAGCTCAAACTGTAGCAAGAGAGAATATTTTAACTGTTAGCTTTAGAAATATGATGATTATTCTTATATTCTTTTATTTTTACATGTATTTCTCACAGGAAAACATACTTTATCATGTTATTCATAGTTTTAAGATTTATTTTCTGTGATGACAACTCAGGTAGCTATCGCTCTGATTGAAGGGGAAGCCCAGTTCAGGTACCCTTTCCACTATTGTTTAGGGTCTTACCTGTGGTCATTCTTGTAGATTTCTGGTAATTTCCCTAGTACAAGGTTTCTTGCTAGCCCCATAATGGCTCCCTCAATCAAGACACCTCTTTCCTTGCTCCCTCTCTCTGTCCTTCTACCTTAATTGTCATCATAGAACCTTCATCCAACAACCGATGGAAGCAGATGCAAAGATCCACAGCTAAGCATTGGGCCGAGCTCCAAGAGTTCAGTCAAAGAGAAGGAAGAGATATAATATGAGGAAAAGAATCAAGACCATGATGGAGATTACCACAGAAATACCTGACCTGAGCTAATGGGAACTTACTAACTCTGGACTGACAGCGGGTTGGGGGCTGCATAGGACCAAACTATGCCCCCTGAATGTAGTGACAGTTGTGTGGCTGGAGCAGTCTATGGGGCTGGTGGCAGTGGGACCAGGACTTATCCCTATTGCTTAAACTGGCTTTTTGAATTCTATACTTTTTGGAGGAATACCTTCGTCAGCCAAGGTATAATGTACATGGCTTTGGTCCTGCTCAAAGTGATATTCCAGACTTTGTTGACTCCCCATAAAAAGCCTTACTCTCTCTGAGGAGTAGATGGGGGGTCGAGGTGGAGGAAAAGTAGGGGAAGATGGAGGAGAAGAGGGAGTGGGAACTGAGATTGGCATGGAAAATGAGAAAAAAATGTGTTAAAATTTAAAAAAAAGATTTATTTTCTTAATTTCACTTAACTTCACAAAATAGAAATACAGTGAAATTAAGAAAATGAATCTTTTTTAAATTTTAATTTTTATATATATAGTTAGATTTAAGCTTGAAGGATATTAAAACTATTGTGTAAGTGGTATTCTGAGTGTGATTTTTTTAAAAGTTTCATACTAAATAGATAATATTTGTGAGTATCAGACTCATTAAATGTATTTCAAGTTTACAAAAATATTTAATTTTTCCTTATAATACATTTAGAAAGCTATAACCACTAGAGGCAGTCTTTAGACATATTTGGGCACCATCATACAATTTCACCCTTTTCTGAAATGACTCTTTAATCCCTAACTTCTGAAAGCTTTTGACTAATCTTCCTGCACTGTTGGCACAGAACTAACAATTTACAACTATAATAGCTAAAACCTGACATAGTAGAAGCAGCAATAGATGCCCTTTGCATGTCTGGCCCTTCATATCCATCACTGCAGGCAATTAATTTAGGGACATCGTTAATACATTCAATTTTTGATCTTTCTGTGGAGACTGCCAGACAATAATTTGAATTAATGCCAGTCAAGATGGTGATTTTTTTTTGTAGTATGAACATTTGTTGAGCTAAATTTCATATGAACTTAAACTTCATGAGTTCCATAAATGTCATATGAATGACAACTTGATTTGACTATCAAATTGACCCTAGTTTCATGGTTGCTACTTAGAAAATGTCCATACTATCGGGTATTATAAAATTAATCCCTTCCTCTTTTCAAGACTTTTCATATTTTGCCCTTACACAGTTTATTGATGTTCCTTTGAAAGAACTCTAGTAAATTTGCTTGTTTTTATTTTTTTCTTTTATTTAAAATAGATTTGTTTCTCATACAATATTTTCTTTTCATCGTTTCCTCTTCATTTATCCCAATTCCTTCCCATCAATCCTCCACTCCAGACCCATTCTCTTTCTGTCTCTCCTTAGAAAAAAAAAAAACAGTCTTTTAAGAGATAACCACAAAACATGACAAAATAAAGTATAATTAGATGAGGCAGTAATTCCCCATCTTAGTTGTGCAGTGTAACCCAACAGGAAGCAAAGAATTCTAGGAGTAGGCAAAGGAGTCAGAACTGCATTAGTTCTCACAGTCCTGAGTATCATAGGAATACTAAGTTAATAGTTATAAAACATACACAGAGGGTCTGGTACAGATGCACTTAGGCACTGTTTGCTACTTTCGTCTCTGTGAGTTCATATTCATATGTTCCCTCCTTAGTTGTTTTAGAGGAATTTGTTCACTTGGCATCTCCTATCCTCTCTGGCTTTTTCTGACTCCTTTTCTACCAGATTCTCTGAGCATTGATTGGAGGGAATTGATGGAGACCTCTGATTTAGACAATTTTCCCACATAATACCTGGCAATGTTAATTTTTCTTTTAGTTTAATCAATTTATAACTCTTTGAGATTTTTATTCCTGCTTAAGAATCATGTAGGCTGAGTCTAAGGCCTTGAGATATTTATGTTTCATTCAATAGACTCTTAAATAAGACTATGTTTGAACTCATATAAGTGAATATTGCATAGAATTGTAGAAATTAATAATAATAACAAATAACATATAGCTGATAATCTCAAAGAGGAAAAAGATCCCATTGTTTGAAGGAAGTTATGGTTTATTACTTACACCACTTAGAAATATGTAAAATCTGAATTTTTATATTTGTTACTATTTATGATTTTGTGCACATTCTATAAAAGACTGTATTATTAGTTATTCCATTATTAACAATTATAACGGAAAAGACTGTGAATAAATTATGAAGTGATTGAAAGTTTGCATTTTTAAAACACAAAGAGTTCTCAATGATTTTTAAGCACCTTTGAAATGAAAGCAGGGGAGGTCACTTACACTATAAGCAGATCGCTTAACTGATGAATATGTAGGCAGCATAACGATCTTCCCCTTCATGTCTGTATCTTGACCCTAAACATAAGTTCAGTCAGCTCTTACTCTCTTTGAAGAGGGGAAATACTAATTGCTAGTCTGCAATTTAAAGTTTTTGGATGTTGTCATTCCTTTCTTCAAATACAATCATGTCTGAAGAAAGAGAAAATCATGATTTTTCTTATGTCTATTGTAAAGTTAAGACAAAAAAAAATACTACTGCCAGAAAGTGATAGATGCCCATATTCAGTTGAACAAAATATGTTAGAATGCATGCAGTGATGGAGCCAGGATTGAAATGATCACCTACACTGAGAATCATGGGTTGATGTAGGCTTGTTTACATATTAATTTAATCAAAACCAAAATTTTCTAATGTATTTATCTATTCATTCTACAATGAAGCCTGTGTGAGAACTCAGCAAGGTTGTATACTCTCTTTCTCTCTCTCTCTCTCTCTCTTTTAGTAAGGGCCATAGGAGTTTCAAATGTTGAAAATAAATATAGATTAATAAAATAGAATATTTTTTAAGAAAAGTCCTTTGAGAATATGGTAAGGACAGAGAAAAATGTTTTCAAATATTTCTAACATATTCTGTTCTCTGTAACTTTTAAGTGTCCTCATACATAACAATCAAGTCAACCCTAATACAAAATGTAGAAATAATCAAAACCTATTTTATCAAAGCTTAATAAATTCGGGATAGAAAAATAGCCACATCTAGCTCCTCAAGCCTTCTGGCCTCTCATAAAAAGCAGGGACTTTACATGGCTGCTAAGAACCTCTTCTTCAATTCAAAACATGCATAGAACACTAACAGAGACCCAATCTAGGATTATCTCATGTTTCCCAGTGGCCTACACTTTATCAACACATAACAGGCATTTTTGTTATACTAGATTACAACAAAGGGTATGAGAAGACCCAGGTCTTGTTTCAAAAGATAATACAACAACTAAATGAGAACAAGAGATGAGAGAGTGACTTCTAACACTGAAATCTATAAGATTTAGCACACATTAAACAGTTTACCTTTTGCTTCATGAATATAAATTCAATAGCTAATGCCTCTTTGTCATAGTGCTTTTCACATGACTTAACATTACTCTTGTTCTGTGTTTCTTTCCTTATTTCTATCTTTTGTATGAAATAGTTTAAGGATCTAGAAAGGCACACATGTGAGGTGAAGAAATAGACTGATAACTTAAAGCAATTTTTATCAATATGTGTTAGGCTCCTGTGTAAGTTAAAGAAATACAAAAAATTTCAGTAATGTGAGCATGGCCAAGAATTCTGTAAAAATAATTTTTAATTAGTGTTAGAAGTCAGAAATACTGCAAAGGAATGCCCATAGCTGACTCAGTAATACAGTATGTATCAATGTGATTAAAGCTCATCAGGAGACATATCACAAACTGAAAATTAAGAGGAAAGAATTAATACACTCAAAGAGAATGTCTAAGAACTGTGATACTATTAAAACAATGTATTGCATGTTCAAAGGGACTATCATATAAAAATGAGAATATTTTATGTAAGTATGGTGAAGAATTCTCTAAGATTATTGCCACCAACATTCCAAGTTCCTCAGAAAACAAGCAAACAAAACCTCTGGAACTGGATCTAAAGAATGGTTAGTAGCTGTCAAAGTGGAAAAACCAAAGACAAAATGCTAAACACAAGTCAGAGGAACAGAAAAAGAACACACACACAGAGGAATGTGACTGATGTTGAGCTCCCTTCCATGCAGAAACTTTTGCAGTAAGATTATAAAATTGTTGAAAGTAAAATGAACACCCCAATGTAAATTTCTATGTTCACAAAAATTACACCTTAAATTGACAGATATAAATAAACACTATTATCTAATATTCAAAAAATGACTTTCTTTGACAGTGGATGTATCATCATAATGTATTTACACAATTTCATCTTTGAAAAATGAAATATTACAAGGCAGAAGCTTGGCTCTACACAAAGAGTTGCAGAGGAGAATTTAAGAAAACTAACATTTTATTAATCAATTCAATTTACTTAAAAGATAATTAGTCCTAAAAGTAATGGTAATAATCAAACAATAATTTGAAAATTTCTATAATGTTTTCATTGTAGAGTACAATACCTACATATGTACATATCAACATATAATTTCAGGTTTTAGATAAATAAATTGAATAAAAGCAATGTTACAGGAAATGGTAAGTTTGAATTTGGTATGCTCTGTTGTACAGCACAGGAATTAACTTCAAGGCAATGACAACAAATTCTATTCCATTCTATATGACATTAGATATCTCAAAACGAGGATTGTATAAATGACTGTAGACTCACAACTGAGAGAGAGGCACATAGAAGACTTCTTTGACAATCCTCACACACACAAAAATAACAGCTTAAACAGAAACTAATCGAAAAGAACTCTTAACAATTATGATAAGCACTCATGAGGCAGAGGCAGGTGGATATCTGTGAGCTCAAGACAAGACTGATCTATAGAGAGAGCTCCAGGACAGGCTCCAAGATACACAGAGAAGATTTCTGATAAGGATGCTGAAATGTAGCTCTCCACAATTTACTGTTTCTGATGGGGAAGAATTCAGTTGTTATTCAATGGACTGGACATCGAGAGTTTGACCATAATCTAGCAACATATATGGGCAACATAAATTCGACAGTTTTTCATTTTTCTCTGGGGGAGGTCACAAGGGTAAGGAGGCATACTTGGAAAGACTAGGAAGTGAGTGTGCTTGGGGTGCATGATGGGAAATTTCCAAATATCCAATAATCAATAAAAATATTATGTTGGGGAAAATCAATAAAATATATTCTGATCTCCTGCTCTCAAAAATAAAATAAAACATGGCTTGGGTAAATGAGATGCTTCTTCCATGTTAAAACATTCTCTTCTGTTTGAAGAAGGGGCTTTACAAGGCAAATTAAGTAAGTGAAACTTACCATTTTTCAGAATATAAACAAAACTTGCAGGCTCAAGAATCTTCTGTAGTTTGAAGGCTTCATAAAGCCTGACCATACAGAAATAAAAGCAGCAGAAATGGTTGGGAAGAGCAGAATTTCCAGACAGCTGAACTGACATCAAGCTATCCAGGGGTGTTTCAGACATGCAATTCCTGTGTTGGCAACCCTCATTTATACATATGTAAGTAATTCCAATAAAATCACTATTTACTAAGTTAGAATACAGAAGAGATGTTCTCTTGGTCGTTACTGGGTCCCCCTCTGGATGAACAGACATTCTTTAATACCTTTCCAGGTAAATCAAAGAGCAAAGTTAAACTTTTATGCTACTGATATTATGATTTGAAATTTAAATATATATATATGCTCTAGTTTCTTATAATATATATAATATATATAATATTATATATATAATTATAGTTTCCTATAATTTAACCCATTTCTGCTCATCTCTATATTGCCATGTGGCTGTGGCTTATCCGGTAAAGTTCTGTCTGGCATCTGTCTCTGGTGGGGATACGTGGCTTCTCTCTGACTCTGCCTTCTTTTACCCAGCATTCAGTTTAGTTTTCCCCAATAGATAAGTTCTGCCTTCCTATAGGCCAAAGCAGTTTTTTTTATTCATTAACCAATAAAAGCAACACATAAACAGAAAGAACTCCCACACCATTACTCTAATATACAAAAAGATCAGCTTTAGATATTATTGTAGATTCATATTTAAAAAAATACAATCTTTATCTTCTAACAAATATCAATCAATTATAGATAATTTACATACTGAATATTTCATCTTTCATCCCTATTTCTTATCAATTTCTTCTGCTTATAGCCATTTTTCTTATAGTTTGCTGCATATAAGAACTTGATTACATAATTAAACTGTGCAAATAAAGTAATTAATTCACACCTATTCTAACAAATACTCTTTTACTCTATGTTCAATATTCTCAATTTTCTCATTTCTCACCTGTTTCTAACAACTGCATGGCAAATCAATCAATGTTTCCTAACTCTAGTAATGAAATTACTTCTATGTCTATTTTTTCTAACCTATCCTTACTCATCAATATTGTCCTCCGAATGCAGCCATAGTGTTGATCAACTGAACATAATGTCAGCTTGTGTGTCTGTTAAATGTTGATGACATCTTACTCTACTGATTGAAATTCCTTTAGTGACTCTTCTCACACCACTATGTCTCTATTCCTTTTATGGATTCTCCTCTTTGATTTCTTTGCTTATAAACAGCCTGAGTACATGAGGCATATTGCTGTTTCCAAGCCTTTGCTTCCCCTCCTTGAAATGCTCTTCCACTAATTTCTCCATGGCTAATTTCTGCACCTCCCTCAAGTCCTGTAAACTTTTCAAACCTTGTTATCCTAGGAGCATCCTCTTCCTCAAAACCTAAAAGTGTAAACCCTTACAAAACTCAGGATTCCTTTGCCTTTATTTTGCCCACAGGGCTCATTCTGTTGTAATATATTAAGTTTTGTTTTCTATCTGACACTTCCAGTGTATGTGAGCTCTGTTGGAAGAAAAAATTCTGTTTCTCTTTTGCACTTATTTATTCATAACACCTACGAAGGTGTTTGATATGAAACAGAGTATCTCCAGCCAGCATTAAATGATGTGTAACATTTTCTACTCAAGCAAAAATGGTTCAACACCTCTGGAGTTTCAATCTCTTACTGATGTGCAGGTACTAGTGAATAAAACTAAAAACCAGCATCAGAACATTTAGAGTTTTTTGGATTGTTAACTATGGAAAACTAATTTGTTTTGCTTTCTAGAGACAACAAAACCTGAAATAGTAATTTCTATTAAAACTTTGCAGAAATCACTGATATTAAAATGATTAATTTTCCAAGTCCCATTAATTAAAAAGGGACAGAGTTGTGTACTGAATCCAAAGTTCTTATTTTTTTATTATGCATTTGAAAAAAATACTGAGCATTACCTAAACATATGGCAGAACAACATTCTCTTCTCTGTTACTCACACTGCTGGTATATAATAATATAGTAATCACCAATTGACATTTTTAATCATCCTTTATGAAATAAGGATATGCTGTCTAGGGAGAAGAATCAGAGATGCTAGAACATTTAACTAGTTTATAAAAATTAAAATAAGTTATTCTCTTATTTTTCTTCTTTCAGTTATTGCTAAGTAAATAAATTGTACATGAAGACATCAAAATATTGAGGTTACACATTAGTGCAACTCTTATCCCTCTACAGGAGGCCACAACTGGTTGACATGTAGGGACTGTGGGCCTGGAGAATTCTTAGCCCTATATTGGCCACTTATATCTCACTGACTCTCAAGTTTCAGGATTTTATAAAAAACTAACTTAAATTTTATGTTTATGTGTATGAGTGGTTTGTTTGCATATATGTCTGTCTGTACACTTTATGTGTTCTTGGTATCCTCTTTGAAGCCAAAAACAGGCACTGTCTCCCCCTAGATCTGAAAATAGAGAGGATTTATGAGTATTTTATAATTACTGGAAATTAAACCATGGCCTTTGAAGAAAGATCTGTGCTCTTAATCAGTGAGCCATATTTCAAAAATAGGTTCATATATCTTTATGGAAAATGCAGCAGAAAGCCTATAAGTACAGAGCAGTGAGTGACTGTGTTATTTTCTGTTCTGTTGCTAAGAAGAGACACAATGTCCAAGGCAACTTATAAATAAATATAATTAATGGGGAGGTGATTTCCTTACACTTTCAGAGGGTTAGCCCATGTCCACTGTGTCAAGGAGTATGCTGGGAGGAGGCAGGCGTGGCAATAGAGCAGTAGCTGAAGACTTTAGTCATGGTGGTATGTAAGCAGGAGGCAGAATAAAAGTCAGGCTGGATTTGTTATGGGCTTTTGAAAGCTCAAACCCAATCCTTCAGTAACACACCTCCTGAAAAAAAGGCCACACCTCCAAATATCCTCAATAGTTCACCAACAGTAACCAAGTATTCAAATATGTTCATCCAAACAACCAAAATAATTATGCCAAGGCAGAGTTTCCTGGATAGAACAAGGCAATTGCACATATGAATGTGCATGTTGGTGACAGCATGCACAACATCTGTGCAAGCTCAAGCCTGTCAACATGAAATGCTATCTGTGTGTCTGTCTGTCTAACTATCTGTCTCTCTGTCTATCTATCTATCTATTTATGTTTGGGTTTTTTTGTGTAGCTTTCTGTGTAGCACTAGCTGTCCTGCAACTTGCTTTGTAGAGCAGTGTAATTTTGCTTCTGTTGTGAATTACAATGTAAATAACTGTGATTTTTGATGGCCTTAGGTAACCCCTGTAAAAGGACCATTTTACATCATGGAGGTTGTGACCCACAGGTTGAGAAGCACTGCTGAGGCTACCTATGGCCTACCAAATGGCTCTGAGTTCTTGCACACTATGACAGCACTAAGTCAACTCCATCAGTTTTGCAGTAACGCATGTGAAATTTGGAAGAAATTGTGATGGAGGAGATCATGGAAAAATTGAAGGGAAGTAAAAAAACATATTATAAACATGTATGAAATTCTCAATAAAAAGGATTTAAAAGATGGGACATAGTGGCAATGAGGAAAACTAGTAATTGGCTTTTAAAATGCATTTGATATCTTCTAGTTTTTAATTGTTTGTATACTCTTGAGGGTGTGCTTCTGAAATCTCAAATGTCAAAATTTCTGAATGTTTTAAAATTGTAAGAGTTTATTTCTTATTAAAACATCAGTGAAAGGCAGTAATTTTATTGTCACAAATTCTCTCTCTCTCCTTCTCTCTCTGTCTCTCTCTGTCTCTGTCTCTCTCTCTCTGCTAATTCCTGAATTAGTGGAAATATATCTTCTCACTTTTGTCAGAAAACGTAAAGAGTGAAGGATCTCAGTTCACACTTACTCTACTATGAATTATTAAATCAGCAATGTCCTTGGAGTGGATCCACTTAATTGTTCAGGCTGCTTTCCACATGGATTTACTATTATTGGTATATCTCACATGTTTCCAAAGTGAAGACATTGCTTGCATTTTAAATCTGTTACATTCCATAAAGCTGTGCCATTTAAATGCAATTTCCATTTTGTTGTTGATTATACTTTCTTTTAAATGGCTTTTCTATGATGAGATTCACACACTGAAGTGGTTTTATTTTGATGAGCACTTGCATGAGAAAGCCCATGAAACACTGTTGTTAATTGGATAACTCTGGTGACTCCCTGGCTGAATATGTTCATAGGTATCTTTCATGCAACTTGTTGTCGCAGTCATCACTCCAGTTGCTATTTTTACTGTGACCAATATGATACGCTTTATTCTTTTCAAAGGAAGACAAAAATTTCGCTTAAAATAGCTGATATCATATGAACAGTTTAATGCAGGTATGCAATAAGGTTCATGGAAATTATATCTTTATATGATATTTTTAATTTTGGAAAATGATCCAGATTTCTTTCATGGACAAACATTGCTCCTCATGTTTAATTGGCAAGTGCGAATGTGCTATTCATCAGGTATTCTAAAGGTGCTGATTTTATGATTTGTTAGCTTCCTGACCCAGTTTACAGGCATCATTGAAATGTAACCTCAGGCCACAGAGTCAAATTTTTTTCTTTTGATAACTATTTGTTAACATCTCACTCTACATAGTGGCTTTGATCACACCGTCACGAATGTGCTGCACATGCAGCTCTGTCAATTTGTCAGCTTGCACTGAAATTTTTTTAGAAACTAACTGTAGCTTTTTTATTTAGTTTTCTAATGCAGTGATAGAACACAATACTCAACAGCAACTTGAAAAGGGAGAATTTGTTCCATCTAGAACTTATGATCCATCCTGATTTTTTTCAGACAGGAACCCAAACACAGGAATCAAAGCAAGACCTGAAGCAGAACCTATGGAGTAACATGGCTTATTGAATTGCCACATATGGCTTGCTTAGTGTGCTGTTTTATACAGTTCAGGACCACCTGTTTTGAGATGTTAGCATCCTATATGGGATGGACACACCCACATCAATTTTCAATCACGAAAATGTCTCACAAGACTTGCCTAAATGCAATTGCATGGAGGTGATTTCTCAGTTGAGATATTTTATATGGTGATTAGAAAAATTAACTCTTAAAAAGCAACTACATCACTATCAAGCATAACTTTTATATTTTTCATCAATCCCCAGGCCTAGGTTAGTATCAAATTTAATATACATAGTATAGATTTTTTTGAGATAATATTGCAATTATATCACTCCCCTTCCATTTCCTTGTTCTAAACACTCACATTTTATGTTCTCTTTTTTTCACTGTCATTGGATTTATGTTTATAATTTCGAAAATAGCACATTTTTTTAAAAATTTCAATAGCATTCGACCAATCTATATTCTCACTCAAAGCCTAAGTCTTTAAAATTCAATGTCTATCAACTATGGGATCCTACATAATAAAAAACAAGTTAAATACTTTTTTACTCCAGAATGGAAAAACCAAGGCAAAGTTAAAATGAATAAAAAGCAAACCAGTAGCCATTAGTGTAAGTCAAATTGTGCAGCTCTTATCCCAAATCTGGAAATCTCTCATGATCTTTGGGATCCTGAAAGGCTTTGGAAGTTCCACTTCTCCACCTCAGCTCCACTGCTCTGGCTTTGCTGTCCACAGAGCCATAGATTGTCTCACAGACTCAGCAAGCAGTCATGCCGTGGCCCTCGCATCTCTAATATTCTGGACTCCCCACTGCCACTGCATATATCTTCACCAATAGCCTTCACTGGGTTCTGTTCAAGCATTCTGGCCATGCCACTTGGTACCAAGTTTCAACTTTTCCCAATGACCTCTTTAATCCAGCTAAGGCTCTAACTGTGACCTCTCCAGACCTCTCACAGTGGCAATCATTAAATTATCTTCATTTCATTTTCAATCATCTGTTTGTGATTAGATGTACTACTAAAATATGTACCACAGCATATTACAATGTTTGGCTGTCAGCTTGAGATACACCCCATACACATATTTCTGTGTGCTGAAAGGCAGAAAATATGTCCTAGAAGATTTCACCTCCATGATCCTGGTCTCTTCTTAATCATAGCTTATTCTTTAGCCCCTTCTGTAAAGGAATCATATGTTATTAGTTCAAAGAACCAGATGAGCGGACTGACAAATCCTCTTAGGTATGGAACATCTTTCCTGAAATTTCACAAACCAGGCATCCTTTGTCAACACTGCTCTCAACATTATCTTCTAAGCTGCTGCAGTAGCATGGTAAGTTGAAAACCTAACAGACTTCCCATACCAAAGTTCCAAAATCCTTCACAGTCCTCTAATATCAGTGTGATTGGGCCTGTCAGAGCAATAGCTCAAAATCCTGGAACCAATTTTTCTACTGGTTTGCTTTCTGTTGCTGTTATTAAAAACAACATGATTTAAAAAAAAAACATGAGGAAGAAATGTTTTATTTCACTTTAAAGAATACTCTCTGTGATGAAGGGCTCAAGGCACAGACTTCGGAGACAGGAACTAACGCAGAAACGAACACTATTCACAGACAACGTTTCTATGTCTTGCTCAACGTGTTTTATTTAAGAACACATGACCAGGTACAAGGTGTGTACAGACCACAGTTCTCTGCCCCGACCTATGTCAATCATCAGTCAAGAAACATGCCCATAAACTTACCCACCGCCATATCTGATGGAAACATGTTGTCAAATGGCATTATATCTTTCAGAAGACTATAGAAGTTATAGATAAAACAAATATCTATCACAGTGAAGCAGCTTTTGTTGACAAAACATAAGGAATGGATTGTAGGAATGGTTCAGGCGTCTTCACTCATTCTAGCAAATTTGTCCTGTAAAGTTGGTAGTTCAACACTTTCCTGGAAGGTGAGGCAACAGCTTTATACATTTGCTCTTTCTTTCTGTCTTCCTTCCTTTCCTCTCTCTTATTTTGTTTTTTTTAATTTGTTTTTCTGGTGTTTATTTTTGTTGTTATTATTTTGTTTTCGAGACAGGGTATCTCCGTAGCTTTGAAGCCTGTCGTGGAACTGGCTTTTATAGACCAGGCTGGCCTTGAATTCACAGAGATCTACCTGCCTCTGCCTCCCAAGTGCTGGGATTAAAGGAGTGCACCACTGTCACCCAGCTGCTGGTGTAGTTTTGTTTGGTACAGGGTCTTACTAAGCAAACCAAGTTGACCTCAAACTCGCTGCACTCTTCCTATTTCAGCCTTCCAAATTATGATTAGAGGTGTGTGCTCCCATGACAGACCTTGCCCTGGATTTCTAAAACTGTATTATTTTGACTTCATTTTTCCTTCTGAAACATAAGACAAAAAACTGAAACAAGGAATATGTAACAATTGCATAGAGATTGTTTTGCTTATAACAGAATTGATAAGAACATGTTAAATATCTAACAGTCAAGTTTTGACTAGAGGCTTAAAAATAGATCTTGTCTTAATAAATGAAGGAGAATTCAAGAAAAACACTTGATAGCAACCTCTGACCTTCATGTGCACATGTACATGTTGCAGGATATTTGATCACACTATGACACCCTAAGACTCCAGTAATATAATTAGTCTTGTATAATGGGGAGGAACTAGTGACCAACTGACTGGAATTAGTCATAGAAAAGCCAGGAATATGGCTAGAGAAGTCACAGCGGAAGGAGTAGGAAGGGACTTTGAGATTTTGTAGTCTCAGACCTGGAAAGTGTGGTGAAATGGACAGCTGCTGCTCCTTTGATCTATCAGATCTATCCAATATCTGTCTCCCGAGGCTTTATGGGTAATAGAACAACATACAAAAGCACAGCATGTACACAAGTCCTGCACTAAAACACACAAACATATACACAGAATGAGAGAAAGACAGACAGACTGACAGAGATAGTTTGATATTGCTCACAAATCTCAGGGGGGTTCACTAACTTATATAACCCCCCAAACTTAAAGATAATTTGTTATGTAACCATAGTCTCCTCAAAGGCATAACAAAATATATGTTACCAAAAAAGCAATGTATAGTTCAAGTATTTTCTGTTATAATCATGTAAGCCCTAATATACCTTAGTACAACGAAGTGCACACTAATTACTTAGAGGTTTATGATGAAGAGCTCAGGGCGTGGTTATTTATAACACAAAACAAAAACAAGAGATGTTGGCTGAGAATGTAGCTCAGGGGTGCATTGCTTAGCACTTATCAAGCAAATAAAAGTACTAAGACACTTGTTCAGTATTAAACACTGCAACTGGAATGTTTATAGATGCAAATATATACATAGATGATTGATAGATGAGACCTAGATAATATATGTGAATTCAATTTTCAGTACAGTAATATTATTGTGCAGCTTTTGATTTATGAAAATATGAACTCATTTTATTTGAAGCTATAAATAAAGAAACAACATACAAGTAGCTTGAAAATAACTGGTTATTTTCAAATATAAAGGAAATCAATTATTGCAAGTTGCAAAACATTGGATTAAGAACGTAATGCAACTTGTTATTTGGGTAAATAACTCAAAAATTTCATCCTAGATGTTTAATCCACTTTAAAATTATATAGATGCACTATTATACAAGTTTCCTAGGGATGGATTATTTGACAGCCTTCTAAACTGTTCTGGCTGAGAAAAAGTCTGTATAACAGTGATTTTCTCCTACAAACTGAAATTAGTTTCAAATAGAAGATGAGCAGAGAAAAAGAGAAAGTCCTCCACCAGCAACCATCTTTGGCCAGCCAAACATAATGGGAAATCATGTAAGTACAGCAATTAAGCCAAGTGAGGGTTTCCGTGTTTAATGACTGGTTTTATTTTTACTGGAAGCTGAGGGGGGACTTACTGCTGCATCATATGCTCACAACAACATGTGATAGAGTGACACCTTATTGTTTTAAAGGACCAAAATCTACAGAGCATCTAAGATGTTTGTTGGCCACAAGAATGACAGACAGCTGTGTTTATCATTTAAATTTTAAAAGTAGTAGTTACAAACACATGAGACATATTTGAAGTATTTTATAATTAAAGAAACTTTTTTTTTCTTGGGTAAGAATCCAAAAGAGGTCAGTAGCATCAGTATTCAGGAATCCTTTGAAAATTATTTCATCAATGAAGTCATGAAATTGCATGGTCTGTGCTGTAGTCAGGATCTGGAACATCACCCCAAAGACTGCTGAGCCAAACTCCAGGTGACCGGGCAGGGCAGTAACAAAATTGGAAAGATAGAGAAATAGTAGAATATAGAATGCAATGCATTTATTATATTGAGTCTGTGATATCTATATCAAATTCTAGACACTGTTTCACCATAAAGTGTTTTTCTACTCCTCATACCCTATCTGTAGTCAGCTTTATTTTATACCCACTGCCTGCAATGTTACTCTGCTTCACCTTGAGACCAGACAAGTAAGCCACTAAGTACTCATGGATTGAAATCTCTGAAACTCAGAGACAAAAATAAACATTTCCTTTTGTAAGTTAATCTGTGAAGCATTTTTGTTAAAGTGATGGAAAACTGAACACAGTAGACTCTCATTTATAACTTATTGTTTTCATTATGGAAGTTGTGATTTTTTTAGTTATCTAACATTTATGCCTTACTGGATATTGTTTAAGTTTTTGAGATGCACAAAGGCAAATGAAGAGAAATTAGAGCAGTGTATTTGGTTTTTCCTCTAGTGTTATCCCTGGCTTCTTCTTGATAATTTTTTCACAGAAATACACACACACACACACACACACACACACACACACACACATTTTGTGACTTCTGATTTAATTTGAGCATCACAAAGGATAAAAAGTGACTTAGTCACTACCTATACTTGCTCTGGGTGATTACTTTGAGGCATCCTTAATTTTATTGCATTATATTTTGTTCTGAGAGTTCATGGATCTGTGTTTTGATTACCTAATACTCCCATTCTGAGACCAGATGCATTGTTGTATGAGGTTAGGCTAATTCAAGCTCCAATACAGAAAGACAGACAGACAGACAATCTAACAATGGAATATCACAAGAAAACAAAAAAAAATAATTCTTATCAAGTTGCTAATCTACAGAGTTTTGTTTGGTGATGGCAAAATCTAAATATAGTAAAAACCAGATTAATAATAGTAAAGTAATGAAGATAAAAACCATGATTTGAGTGTTTATTGAGAAATAACTAGTATAAGAAAATAAAATGGCTTGACATTTTATTGAAAGTTATGAGTGTGAATGGGAGTGCTTATTAGTAACCACACACCGAGACTGACCCGTGCTACCTTAATACCTAGAAAGTAGTGGCAAGATTGTGGGGACTTGGTGGTCAGGACAGGCTACATAGAATGATCCTGTCTCAAAAGGAACAAGAGCTGGGCATGTAGCTGAGTAACAAAGGAAAGACCAAACAAGGCCGAGAAGGATGTAAAATGCAATTATTGAAAAAATTTAAATAGTGAAATATGGAGATATTTCTTTTAGAATATTAGTGCTTGAAGAACACAGTGTCTTAAGTGTTTTAAACAAGAGAAAAATGTCATTTAAATTAAACTATAGCACAACATTCTGTTTTAACAAACCATGAGTAAGCAATGTGTGAAAAAACAGTGAAGTTAGATAAGAGACTCATTGAGAGATGAAATGGTAATCACTGAAATGAGTATAGTAGGAGTCTAGACCTTGGGTAAAGAATACCATTAAAACCTGTTTGTATGTGAGGAAGTTATAAAGGTGTAAGGTAAAGAGCAAATATTAAGCTTGGAGAGCCAGCCAACCAGTTATGAACACCAACTGATCATCTGAAAGATCAGGGTTCAATTACCAGAATCCCCAAGGAGACTCATAACCTTCTGTATCTCCAGTCTGCAAGGATCTAAAACCTTCTTCTGGTAGTCATGGAAGCTAAGCATTCATAAAAATAAATAAAAGAATCTGACTTAATAAAAACAATTAAAGATTGATTTATTTTTCCTTTCTTTCCTTTATCTTATTTTATTTTTTAAATTACATTTTATCTCCTATCCATAGCTCCCACCCCACTCCTCCTCCCACCATCACCCTCTCCCCACAGCCCATACCCATCTATTCATCCCAATAGATAAGGTCTCCCAGGGGAAGTCAACAAAATTTGGCACACTACGTTGAACCAGACAAAGTATCCCCCACACTGCTACATTAAGGTTGATCATGGCATCTCACTATAGAGAATGGGCTCCATTTTTAGGTTGAGGTGCTATGAGTTAGTTTGTGTGTGTGTGTGTGTGTGTGTGTGTGTGTGTGTGTGTGTGTTTGAATGTTGATAGTATTTCTTAAAATCTGAAATATCATAAATAAGCCAATTTCAGGTTAACAAGAACATTTTGAACAAATTCACTAAAGCATTTGGGACTGTCATACAAAATTATGAAACATTTACACTATTTTTCTTTCAGATAAAAACATGCTATAGATATTTATGTGTAACTATTATGTGAGCATAGAAGGCATTACAGTTTTGGTATTGATATTTTCTCCATATTTCATGCTGGCATGATCCAGTGGAACAGCATTAGATGACATGATTTCATGCATTCACTTAAGTATTTCATAGAAGCCATATTTAAAACAGAGTTTGATCATTGATGCTTCTACTTTTCCTCCTTCCAGATGAGTAAGCAGAGTTCTACCCTTCCTAACACGACAACAAACTGAGCACTCAATAACCCTAAGCACACAAGAGAGTGTCAGAGCACTTTGCTGTCAACCACATCAACCTCCAGACTTCTGGGGACAATCTGAATCTATTATTTATAAATCATAGTCTTGGAAATTTTGCTACCATACCACAAAATAAAAAAGTAAGTAGCCACCAATGAAGCTAGGAGAGGTTATCTGATGTGGGATTACCCTCTGTATACTGTGAATAAGTTTTATTAACATTGGTCAATGAATAAAGTTGTTTCGGCCAGTGGCTTAGCAGAGCAAAGCCAGGTAGGAAATCAGGACAGAGATATAGATATATAGAGAGTAGGCAGAGTCAAGGAGATTCCACGTAGCTGCTGAAGAAGAAAGACAGGCAGGAACCTTAGGAATCTTACCGGTAGGGCACAACATCGTGGAGATACACAGATTGATAGAATTAGGTTAATTCAAGATATAAGAGCTCTCTTGAATACACTAGGGTCATTGGCCAAACAGTGCTGCAATTAATATAGTTATTCGGGTAATATTTTATTAACATTTAATATATTTTTCAGGTCTGAGAAGTTGGGAAACAAATGAGCAGTCTCTGCATGCATTTATCACCTTAGCAGAGAATTTGGAAGAAGAATGGATGAATATGAGTTTCTCTTTTTGAGAAATCTATGGATAAATACAGCTGTAAAACATTAAATAAAGGAAGCAATGTCAACTTAAAGTTTCCAAATATTATTTTCATTGGATACAGTATAAATTATAAATGTAAGCTAGAAAATATGATGTGCATACAATATGACCCAACAATCCTTTCTCATTTTATATTACATTCTGCTGAATTCTACAGAGTTTCATTTGTCTATTCTCTTTACCCTGAAACAAATTCTGCTCTTGAATTTGTCCTGCAGGAAATTCTCTTGTCAACCTATCGCTATTTTACTAGTTACTATTCTGTTGCCATGACAAATCAGCATATACAAGCCAACAAGCCAAAGAAAGATTTAACTGGGGTTAAGGTTCCAGTGGAGTAAGAATCCGTCATGGCAAGAAACCCTGTAGCAAGCTTCAGGCTGGTCAGCAAAAGCAGATGATGCATCTTTAAGAGCGGGAGCACGGCAGAAACAGACTACAAGGAGAATGGGGATTTTAATAAAAGTTCTTTCCCTAATGTGACATTTCCTCTGAAAGATTACAGGAAATGAATGTCCTCTAACAATGCACCAACTGGTAACCAGTGTTCTAATGTTACAGAAAATAAAAAACATAATTCAAAAACGCACACCCGCTAATTAAGAACCACTTCCCTTCAATCTCCATTTACTTTTGGCTATTGGGGAAGCATCATCTTTGCAGTCTCATTTCCTGGTGATCACTTCAAGAAATGTTGGAATTGTCATAAAACTTAGATATTTTTTGAGACTGGGTTTCTGTGCTTTGCTTTGGAGTATTTCCTGGAGCTCGCTCTGTAGACCAGACTGGCCTCGAATTCACGGAGATCTGCCTACCTCTGCCTCCCAAGTGCTGAGGTTAATGGTGTGTGCCAGCACTGCCCAACTAAAATGTAGACTTTTCATATGCTTATTTTTAATTATTTCTTTTATTTTTGATATTATATCTACATTATTTCTTGCTTCTTTTCCCCTCTAAATTCTCTTATATACATACAGATATGTAGCTAAATATGAATATATCCTGTCACACTTTAAAATTCATAACTGCTATTTTCATCAATACTTTTATTTATATATAACTACTGTAATAGGTATTAAATAGTATAAGAAGTATATGCAACTATATGTCTTGACATTTCTTCTCTAAAACTTTCATGACCATTAAAAAGTGAATATATTTACTTATCTTTGATCTTTACTACTTTTATTAGTAGCTGACAAATCACAAGTATTTCATGGAAACATTAACTCTTGAAGCAGTTCAAGTTCTTTATGTTTATCTTATCATTTCATAACAGCATTTTATATTCTGAAAATCTATACTATGACATTCAGCCTTACATATCTTAAAGTTTCTTTTATGTGATGTGATTCTATTCTTGATTAATTTTTAAACATCACAGCTCACAGACAATATGACTAGATTCAAACTATCAAGCTTTAATGGCTTGTTTAATAGCTATAGAAAATCACTTGCTAAATGTATTTTTTTTCTTTTAAGGAGAATTAAATTGAAGCATATTTTTGACAGATGGCATTTTGTCCAATCGTGATAAAGATGAAAGTCATTATATTCTGAGCAGAAGATGTGCACTAATCATGGGGAATGATGATCTGCAGTAATGAACATTCCAAGGCATATAATAATTTGTACCTTATTGTTCTACTTTCCAGTCCATAAACAAAATTCATCACTATATATCACTTATGGTCATTTCACAACCAGATAAAGATATAAAATTAATAGTTATAAGGTTGTCAAATAATATTTTGCTATAAAACATAGGATCCTGAAGAATTATGACATTTTGATAATTACTTATTTCCACATTTTTAAAAATACTTTTGGTAAATTTTTAAAAAGTATATAATAACCATGATTAAAAAGACATAATGAAACTCATCTGAACAATTATATGCCCTATAAAACCATTTTCATAGAAACAATTTGACATTCCTGAAGTTATAATAAAATTTAACTATAGTAAATTATAGAATATCAATAATCACTATGTCATTATAAGTTTCACTTAATTTAAAATTAATAACATCATATGCAATCAAAAAGGTTATGCATATATTACACTGATCTTTCCCCCTTTGTATTAAAATTAGATTCTTTTCTCAAACAATATATCCTGACTATAGTTTCTTCTCCCTCTACTCCTCCCAGTTCCTTCCTATCTTACCTCCTATCTGGATCTGTTATACTTCTGTCTCTTATTAGAAAAAAAGGCAGACAAAACATAATGAAATATAATATGCTAAAAAAACACACTGAAGTTGGACTACATAAACCAACAGAAGGAAAAGAGGTCCAAAAGAAGGCACAAGAATTTGCTGGTTCACATATGCAGAGTGCCATAAAAATACTAAATTGGGAACTATAATATATATACAGTGGACCTGGTGCAGATCTGGGCAGGCCCTGTGCTTGCCGCTTCAGCATCTGTGAGTTCATATTACCTTTCTTCAGCTAATTTGAGTGGCATTGTTATCCTCACTTCCCCTATCTCCTCTGACTCTTAGACTCTTCCTGTTTCCTTTTCCATGGTGTTTCCTCAACTCTACATGGAGTGATTTGATGGAGACATCCCTTAAGAGCTGTGTTCCATGGTCTTTCTGCATAATATCTGGCTGTGGATCTCTGTATTTGTTCCCAAATGCTGCAGGAGGAACAGTCTCTGATGGTAACCGAACACATCCAAACATTAGACCGAGCTTGGGGAATTCTGCAGAAGAGGGGGAGATAGACTGTAGGTACAAGAGGGGTCAAGGGTATCACAAGAAAACTCAGAAAATCAACTATCCTGGGTTCATAGGGACTCTCATAACCTGAACTGATAACCAGAGTGCCTGCATAGACTGACCTAGGTATTCTTCACATTATGTTATAGCTGTGTAGCTTGGTCTTCTTGTCCTCTTGTGAATTCCTTACAGTGGCAACAGGGGCTGTCTCTGACTATTTTACTGGGACCCTACTTCTTATACTAGTTCACCTTGCCCAGCCTTAATACAAGGGGAGCTGCTTAGTCTTACTGTAACCTGATATGCCAAGTTTTTGACACTCATTAGAGACCTGTCCTTTCCTAAACAGAAATAGAAGAGGGGAGAAGGAGTGTATGGGGGGTCTAGGGAAGAGGAGAGACTGGGAGGAGAGAAAGGGGAAAGAAAAAATATACTGACAGGCTGTGCCAGGCATAGAAAAGAGAATGCCTCCCAGGGTGGGCAAGAAATATGTTCGTACAGGGCAGGTGTGGGGATTTTGTGAGGACAAACTTGTGGTAGTTCGGCAAGTAAGAAGCAGGGAACAGCATGGAAGAGCAAGCACTGGGCTGTGGTGAAATATTGCTGCCTGAATAGTCCTCTATGACCATTTACAGATGAATCCGGATTCTGCCTTGTATCCTGCTTTACTTTTCTTACCTCTTACCAGATATTGATGTCTTTATATCATCTCTGTGTTCATTGCCCACCTCTCCCACAGAGATGTAAACAGTATCCAAGCAGATGCTGTTCAGTGCTGTGTTCCAGAGCTAGAACTTTGTAGATACTCAATAAGAAAGCATCTAAAAAGTAGTACTTGGTTTTGCCACATATTTCTGGGCTTTCTAGTCTCTAGTTCTTGGTAATCCAAGCAGTGTCAAGTATGCATTTCATGAAGGTGACTGTCGATAAGCCCTGTTAGTTGATTCTGTGAGGTAGCTGCGTTCTCCTGGTATCCTCCACCTCTCTGATTCCTACAATCCTCTTTCTCCCTCTTCAGTGAAGATCCCAAGCTTCACAAAAAGGCACCTGATATGGATCTCCAATTTGGGCTCCATCTGTTTGGCTGCAAGTCTCAGCACCTGTTCCCATTAGCTGCCGTAGGAAGCCTCTCTAATGACATTTGGGTTAGGCACTAAACTCTGAGTATACCATAATGCCATTAGGAATCATTTTGTTGCTTTTCTTTTCTATCCTGGGTGTTTGCGCTGTCCAGCTTCAGGTTCCTGGTCATCCAAGCATTGTCAGGCGTGGACTGCCCTGGCATGGGACTTAAGTGATTTCCCGATATTCTAGCGTGCCTTACACTCACAATTCTCCAGATTCAGGCTTTTAAGTGCTGCATTGCATCTTCAATCTTAAACTATAAAGAATCGCAAAAGCAACGTACCTCTGAAGTTCGTGAGGTAGGCTCATCAGAGTTTCCCTTACACTTTTATCACCAGTTCACTTATATTCAGGTCTCCTTGAGGGCAGTGCACCTGAGCAAGCTCTTTTTCCAGAAAAAAAAAAAATCAGAGACGGGAAAGCATCACACGCGGCAGGATACTAGGCTACTAGAAAGAGGAACAGAATCCATAAAATATCTGTCACAGACAGAGATCAAATTGTGATAAATACAAATCATCGAGGATGGAACAAAAATACCATCTGCTTAACAGCAACCAATTATGGATAAGTTGAGAATGAAAATATTGCATAAGTTCCCACGAGTTTGCTTTGCTGACTCCCCATGGGAGCCCTTAGCCTTTGCGAGGGTGAACAAGAGATGGGCTGTGGAGAGGAGGGGGAAGCTGGCCAGAGGAGGGATCGAAGGGAGAACAGTGGTTGGAATAGAAAGAGAAATTTAAAAAATCATATTAATAAAATGATGCATAAGGATGAAGATAGAAACACAAATTATGAAAATTGAGTCTATGTATGCCTTCTTGACTAATTTTAAGATACGAAGCAAAAAAAGAGTAGAATAAGAATTTACAAAAATTTCCAATGCCGCCTCCTCCATCCCAGACTAGGAAGGTGTGCATCCAAATAGACTTCCCACAGGGCAGGGCACCATGCCCTCTTTTAAGGAAGCAGAGGGAGGGAGGAGGGGAGGAGCTGGAGGGGACTGGGAGAAGGGGAGGAAATGTAAATTTTTTTTGAATGGAAAAAAATAAAAGAATATGGAAAAAAATTTCCAATGCCCATCGTTCCTAGCTTCAACGCTTTCAGTTTCCTTTGATTTGATTTTATTTTTATATAAAGTCAAATGGAACTGAGTTCTATCAGAGTGCCATTAAATGCATTGAGACACTAACTTGTACAGACTACATGGCATTACAATTTAGAGAATATATGGTATTTCTAAATAGTCATTACCCGTTCATTTGAGTTTTATTTTTTTTTGTTTTGTTTTTTGAGGGGGTCATTTTTAGTTCTTTTTTTTTTTTTTTTTTTTTTTTTACTTTTGTAGATAATGTGTTTCTGAATTCTTGAATCCTTTCTAAGACTGAATAGGAGGATTGACTGGCTCATCCTTATTTCCTTGAAAAATAGTACTAATTGTGGGGCAGCTGTTTGGTATCCTGAAGGAAACCACAAGCCTCGGAGAAGTAAATGGTAAGAAAGAGTCCACATAGCGTAGCAGTATGTTTTCATTTCTCCTGTGTTAAGCGGAGCTTGAGGGTGTGAACTCCTATCCGTTTAGAGGTCAAGTGTTCTATATTTAAATTGATCTACTTTTCAAATTATTCTAGCTTAATACTTCCTCATTAAATTCTCAAATTCTAATTCTACCTTGCATTAGATTTTTTTGTACCATACAATAAGAAATGTGGATTAAATAAAAGTGATAGATTAAGTCATTAAATTTTTAAGTCACATATAAAGTTATGCTTCAGTATTAGGAAGAAGATTTATATTAAGAAGACTTAGTATAACTAAGCTGTGAGATACTACATTTAGGATTATTAAAGTACATGGAAGCCTAAATTCATACTTTAAAATCTTGGATTAAGAAGTAGGAGAATTTTTTTCAACAAAAGTGAACTTCTCTTTCTCTGTGGGCAACAAGAAAAATGTGAGTAGTTAAGTTTAATCAGTTTCATTCCTAAGATTTATGGGAGGACACAGTGAGCCAAGTAGAAAAAGTAACAAAAGTAAACCCAAACAGACACAAGGGCATCAGCATCCTCTTAGAGCAAAGAAAGGAAAGGGGAAAGGGGATAGCTTACTCATTTTCCTTCACTCTTGAGTTCTTGCTCTTTGTGACATTGTGTCTGGATTGAGAGATGCAGGAATGAATAATAGATGTCTGTCTCTCTTTCTGCAGAAATTCAAATAGTTCTCATTTGGAACTCATTATTTTCTTCTTAATGGTTACAGCATCCATAATAAAATTTAACATACTTGTTTAATATACTATTTTATAAAAGTTAATAATGAAATCCTTTACAAAATTAGAACAAGGCCATAATTTCCTAAGTGTTGCTGTAGACGTATTAATGAGAAGTTGTAGAATTTGTGACTGAGACAAAACAAAATTTTACTAAAGAACTTTCTACTCCCTTTATTATATTTTTTATTGACACAAAGTCTCACTATGTAATCCTAGTTGACATGGAACTCGCAGTGTACACCAAGTTAGCCTTCATTCCAAAAAGGTAAAATTTCATCTGTCTTCTGAGTGCTGATATTAAAGATGTTTGCCAGCCACTCTAACCTTATAATGTTTTTAAGGGTGTTAAGTACCTTCATCACAAAAGAATAAAGATGAACCTAAGATGCAAATATAAATATAAATATTAGACATATATAGACAAATATAAACAAATAAAGCACCAGACACACACATACACAAACACACACACACACAGCCTTCTTTCAACATTTGTTTTATTTTTACAGTAGACAAATATGGAGAGTGAATAGCAAAGTAGAGTAAAATACTTATTTGATCCTACTCATTAGCAATGACCTACCTAGCTTCATCAAGTATAACATGGAAAATTTGGTAAAATTAGTAAGCTTCAGAAGTTAGAGTTGGAGAATCAAGATGACATTGCCTTTATTTTAAGTGACAGGAATACTCTTCATCCATGGGAAGCTCTAGGATATATCACAGTTCATTGTGCTATATATTTTCCTAAATTATATATTATGCATTTACTACTGTTTATTATTCTTAATACTGCCATTATGATCCAGTATGTATTTCAAATATTCAATAGTCTGAAATATAACTAGATTGTCATTATATGGAGTAGAATACCACTATTCTTTTCTAATAATTAATGAAACTATGTTACCATACTTTTGAATGATAAATGATAAATGGGAAGTAATCATGTGATAGAATACATCTTAAGATTTTGTACCAAAATATTTACTTTATTAGTCTTTATTTTTCTTTTATCCATATAGAATTATTATTGTTTCTTCATTTTACATACTTCCACTCACCACTCATGCAAAATATATGTTGTAGTCATAATATTCAGTGTACTTCAAGGCCTATGTAGAGATGTGTACAATGCATGCCAGAATTCAGCAAACCAAAGGAAAAAGAGTTTTGAGCAAAGTAGAAGAAAAGATTACAGTGTCACTGTCCACCTAATGCATTACTTTCTTTATCAGTTAACATTTATTAAAAAATTCATATTTTTGGAAAAATTCGCTTTGCTTAAAGAACTTGGATAAAGAAAATTACAAAATATATTTAATTAAAATGTACATTATAAGTCATAGAGATACTGTTAATGGAATCTTACTTGTACAGCATGTACTTGATGCTAAATTATATCATCAACATCCAAGTATTTTTAAACACATTCCTTCTTGAATAACACATTATTCAATAAACTATTTGATACTATAATAATGCTTGCATTTGTTTAATTGAAGAAATATAGATTGTATATTTGTGGTGCAGTTTTTGAGAATGATGATGAAGTAAGATACTGAAAAACAAATAGTGTTAAATAGGGGATACAAATGAACAAATGATGGAAGTAAGACTTGGAACAAAACCTCCCAGAAACTCTATGGAAGTGACTGTCTAACACTTCAGGCATAATTTAAGTCAACAGTGCTAAAAGAATAAATATTTTTATCATGAAAGTTAGTACTTATCAATGTTTACTAAGAAAAAAAGCTACAAAATGAAGTAGAAGTTTTCTTTTCTAAGAGTGACAAGTGTACTTCAAAACTTTGATCTTTAACAGACAAGAGTGATAACTTAAAACTATTTGTCAACGGAAACAGTGATAATATTTCACCCCAAGTTGCTAGGTTTCAGTCAAATTTCATACTAGAGAATAAATGATATTAGACAAAGTCACCTACACAGATATTTGATTTAGAACTTAGTAAAATATTTCACCTTAGGAATAAAAGGAAGATGGCTCCGAAATGGTTATGAAAATTCTAAACTTGGCCAGCTTTTGGAAAGGGTGATTACAGAATTTGTCTCATTTTATTAAAAAGCAAAACAAAGACTTCTGGGAGAGTTCACTAGGATGAAAACATGTGTACAAAGATTTATCTGTGAATAGATAGCTCTGTGATAGTGTGTTATAAGTTATAAATTATAAGATGAATCTGAGAAGGTCATCTCACTCCATTCATGGACCTCATTACAAATACACTGATAACTGACCATCTGTGTTCTCTTAAAATTCATAGGCTGGATTCTTAATTTTCAGCATATAATCATTTGAAGGTTGAACCACAGTACAGTGGTTACATATAAAGTTACAACAAGGGAGCCATTGCAATGGGACAAGAAAGCTTCTTTTTCTTTCTCTGTTCTAATATACAGACATGCTAAGAAAAGTCCATGTGAAAACAGAATGCAATGATACTTATTTGGAAATGAGGAAGATATCCTTCACTAGATACTGTGTCAACCAGCACTCTAGAAGATTCTAGGCAAAAAAAAAAAAGTATTCGCATTGTCCACATATTCATTTTCATTTTCTATATTTTCTAGAAACTGTGGCCAATGTAGTAGACATCTTCTCACGAGATGATACCCTACTTTTCATTGTAAAATTTTATTGAATCCGTTTATTATTAAATACTGATAATATTATGGTATAGGAGGGTTTTTTTGTTCATGTGTTGCTTTCATTGGTTAATGAATAAAGAATCTGCTTTGGACCTGATAGGGCAGAACTTAGGTAGGTGGAGAAGATAGAATTGAAAATATTTGCTAGGCTGTTCATGGTATTTATGAATACTACAACGTCTTTTAGGATTACTCTCATAGATTTTGACACATATTCTCTAGTAGTATTCTAGGAAAACTTGGGAAGGAAAAATATTAATCCACCAAATGTAACATCCCTTTTCTTCCTTATATCTAATTAATATTTTCACTATATGCAATTATCTTGATATTTTGAAGATGTTGCTTCATTTTCTACCTACATTCAAGCAAGTTTATGATCTTGATGGGTACGTGATTTATGTTGCCTTCTTAAAAATGTTTACTTTCTGAAATTTTATTGTTTATATTTAGAGAATTTTTAATTTTTAATTTGGGATTTAATTAGTTGTGTTTTCCTAATATCATCTGCCTAAAAATGTTTGAATTTGGAACCCCTCTTTATTCAGCTAGGGCATTATTATTCTATAACCATGTTCTATTGTTTTTCTGTTTTAAAATTTTTTCTTTGAAACTAAAATATCTTGGATTTCTTTTAATGTCTGTTTTTTATTATAAATTTCCTCTTGCCCACATAATTCCTTCCATTGTTATTTAAGGTATTACACACTGTTCAACTCTCAGCTATCAGTAGTCTTGTCCACAATTTTTGTATTGAATACAAGGGTTAGTAAAAAAATGAAGCAGAAGGTCTAATTTAGGGAGTGCTGGAAGTCTGTCCATTCCTATTTCTGACCGTCTTTACCTTGACAATATTTAATTAATGATGGCTATTTCATTCACCATCATGTTCTTTATTGGAAATACAAGGTAATAAAACATATTTCTAAATAAATTATTAACAGTGGTTTTTTGATTCAAATCTTTTTCAGCTCATAGTTTTCTGCAAATTGTTTTTAGGCCATTTCTTTATTGTTTACCTTGTATTTTACAGTTAAGAATTACTTACTATAACATAAATATGGTAGATGTATACTTAAGAAGCTTTTGGAAAATGACTGTTATATTTATCATATTAGACTTACAGCTTCTGGAATGTTCATCTAGGACAAGAAATCACTCTTTCTTTCTAGAGATCTAATGTTAAGACTACTTCTGTAAAAGTAAGTACACATTACTTTTTATAATTTATAATTTATAATTTCATTTCAATTTTATTTGATGTTAACACTAGAATTTTCAAATTTTTACTTATCAGATTTCCCTGTGCTGACATTGGAAATAAAGACTGATAAAATCAGATATCTGTATGTACATGCTTCTTTCTTTAACAAGATCTCTCTGACTCTGCCCTGAAAATGTATTTGAACTGTAAAGACAGGCATGTCCTGGGAAGGTGGGCAATACCTCTACAGTGTGGGACTGCACAAGTGAAGGAGGTCTTTCTTAAACGGAGAGGATACTTAGACAGTTGCCAAGGCCAGCCTCAAAAGAAAGGCATTCTCTGGGATACGTAAAGTTCATCAAATTGACGTTTTGAAAGAGTGTCAGAGATTGTAGGAGGAAACAGTTTTGTAAATAGGAGAGATGGGTTTTACTTATTATTTTAATGTGATGTCGAATACAACAAAATTGACTTTTGAATTCAATGCAAACATTGCAGACAAGAATACAGGTAGCTGAGAGTTGGTATCTTAAATTTCAACACAAGAATAAACACATGTTTTTTTTTTCTTTCTTCCCGTTCCAAACACATTAAATATAGGAAAATATATGAAGATAGTTATGACTGGAACAAGAAGACTGTGTAGCAGTAGACAAAGACTTATGTTGATTACTAAATGCTGAAAAACAGAGGTACTCATAAGGACAGATGAAGCTGCTCAGAGCTTAAGAAAAAAGGGATGTTACTCTAGATAGGTGAACTGCTCGATTTTTTTCTGAAGCATTTCTTTTTCTATCCAGTAATCCAGTGAACACACAGAAGGAGCAAATCTGAGGGCAGAACCATAAACTTGAGGATTAACACCTCTGACAAATAATAGATTGGCTAGCTGTAACCAAACTTCCAACCCCTTTAAAAGTAACAGGGTAAATGTACTAAGACAGGAGAAGTATATGCATAGAACTGTTGCAGTTTTCTGGACACCAAAGTGTAAACTGTATCCCAACATTGGACCTGTTATTTTAGCATGGACTTCTTGTCCATTTAATGCTATCCTTATACATTATGCAGGGTAGTTTCCTGTCAACCTGACACACACACTAGAGCCATCTGAAAGGGGAAAACTAAATTGAAAAAAAGAATCCCTATAATACAAGTCCGTAGTCAGCATGCTTGCAGTAATGGCATTTTCTTAATTAGTGGTCAATACTGGAAGGCCCAGCATACAGTAGGGTGTAATATACCTGAGCTGATAGTCCTGGGTCCTATACTAAAGCAGACTGAGAAAGCCATGAGGAGCAATAAGTGTTCTTCCATGGACTCGGTCTCAAGGTCTGCCTCCAGGTTCTCTCTTGTTTTCAGTTCATGTCTTATATTCTCTCAAAAGACTGTGATTCAGCATATGCAAACAAAATAAGCTCTTCCATTACCAACTTGCTTTTGGTCGTGATGTTATCACAGCAATAGTATCCTGAACTAAGACAAAAATCCTAAAACCTGCCTGACATACTTTGGCTAGAAATAACATTCTCATGAAGTTGGAGAAAATTTGCCAAAGTTGCCTGTCTTAACAGAGCTTCTATTGCAGAGGTGTTGTCCTAAAATAATACAAAGTGAAATATCCAAAGTACAGACAAAAAAACTAATAATGAAGTTAAGAAATATATAACTCAGAAAATAAGAATACCAATGAACATGATTATACAAATCTAAAGAATATTATCTATTTCTTTCATAATAGAATATATACTTAGAAATTGGGAGACACGAAATATGAATGATTCTCAGCAAAGTTTATAAATTACAGAAATTACACAAGAGCAGCAAAAATAATTTAAAATAAAACAGTATAATAAAAAAACTAGATGGGAACTCTAAGTTGATATGGAACAATAAAAACATACACATAAAAATTCTTATGTTTTTTTTCTTTTTTCTTTTTTGATTTCTGAGATCAGGCTGGCCTCGAACTCACAGAGATCCGCTTGACTCTGCCTCCCGAGTGCTGGGGTTAAAGGCGTGCACCACTATCACCCATTCTTATGGTTTCTAAAACGTAAGAAAAGCATAAATGTAGAAGAAATAAGAAATTAACAAAATATCATACCATTTGGTATAAACATAATTTAAATATGATAATGTAGATAAAGCTTGAAGTTTAGAAAATACAGGAAGGCAGACTGAGAAGCCATCAACAATGACACTAGGACCTATCTCTTCTGCATGTATTTATCTTTTTGGGAACCTAGTCTATTTGGATACACACCTTCCTAGGCTGGGATGGAGGGGGGAGGGCCTTGGACTTCCCACAGGGCAGGGCACCATGCTCTCTTTTAAGGAAGCAGGGAGAGGGAGGAGGTGGGAGCAGGAGGGGACTGGGAGAAGGGGAGGAAATGTAAAATTTTTTTTTGAATGGAAAAAAATAAAAGAATATGGAAAAAAAGAAAATACAGGAAACATAAAATGTATGAAAGATATTTCATAAACAAATTTAAACTTCATTTCCTAGAAATCATGCATCAAGTTGAAACCAGTTATGGTCAGAATAAATTAAATCACTTATCAAAATACTATATGAGATACTCATGAAGAATTTGTTATCTCTTGATCCTGGAGGAACAACTAGGCTTGATACTGGTTGCCCTTCATGTTCAAATTTCATATACAGATTTACTGCTATGATGAAATTTCTCCGTACTGAATATACCAGGAAACACAAAGCCAATTAGGATACACACTATGATTGGATGTCGCTAATTTCTTCTCATTTTGTTTATAAACCCAAAATGAGAACTGTGCCTAGAGGAATATATGCCTTGTCTCAATGCAAAGAGTTGCATACTCACATAAGACATAATATAAATACAGGTTAGGGATGGGAATTGGTAGCAAATATTCTATGTGCTTTTATAACAACTCTACTAGCAAAAAGTATATAAATATTCATTGATAGTTGTGATGAAATGATATAATATTTAGAAATGCAAATGTGCATAAGATATATTATGTAAGAGACTGTATTTTAGATGAAAAGAGATAGGACTCGTGGAAGTGTGCTAGATTCTCACCATCTGAAAATGTGAAGTCAATACATTTTGAAAAATCTGTCATGTTAAGCTATAAAAATATTACTTAAATGCATCAGATAAATATAGGAGAACTTTAGAAATAAATGGAGAAAATGAGATTTCTTCAAAACTGACAGTTGGAGGTCAAGAGTAAAGGACCCGGTGGTTTGTATCTGATACATTTATTGTTTGAATTTGTACACGTTGGTTACATGTACGGAATTAGAAAATGTTTTTATTTTAAAGAATAAATTTCTGACTTAAATGGCAGGGAAGGAATGTAACTGTGTCTTGGGGGAAAGTAGGGTCAAGTGAACACTTATGTTCAGTTGAGTTACTTTCTACCTCCAAAATGGCATATTCATGAGATTGCATCTGCCATGTCTCATTCTACTCATTATGTTTCACTTAGACTGTACAATAAGACACTGGGCATTTTTAGAGATATTCATAAGGGACAAGTTGTGCAATTTTCCTCCTTATTGCTTCTGACATCCTAGTCCTCTCTTTCTAGTGTGGGACAAAAATGAAATGAATACCCTCTTCCCAACTTGACTGATACTTGGGCTATTCAAAAGAGAATAAAGCAAATGCTAGAATTGAATATATTAGTTTTTATGATGCAAAGTATCTTTTACTTATCTTCTGTATGTCCTAGATTTTATCTCTTTGAACACAACCTTGTGACACATTACCAATTAGAATCTTTGTAGAAACCTATGCTACTTGATCCGATGTTGCCAACAAATATGGCACTCTTACACTTTAGGAAAAATTTTAATTTCTTACAGATTTATGTATTTTTGTATTCTTGAGAAGATTGAGAGTACTGAAAATTGAGTGTTGCTCATTTGTGTGGTGTGATCACACTATGAGCCCCAAATAAATTCAACCATAGATCAAGAGGCAGAGAGAGCAATCATTTCACTGGAAGTAATCATAGAAAGTGAGGAGCACTCAAGAAGTCAGAGAGACACACAGGAAAGAAAGGGAGGGACATCCAATTGGAGGAATTTTTTGTGTCAGATTGGGTAGGAGAAAAGTCTTTTGGGTTTATGAGAGAGGAGGAGCAAGGTAAAGCACTGACTGCTTTACCTGATTCTCTAAACTAGCAGGTTTTCACTACAGTTTCTGGCTCCAAAGTCTTAATTGGTAAAATAAAAAGACACAGATTTAATCAACACCAGCACTTGCCTCCCTATGTGGAGAAAGTTGAGGCAGGAGCAGATGTGTCAGCAGAGCAAATGGAGGCTCCTCCCAGGATGCTGTCTCAGCATCAAGGAGCTGCTGAGGGTGTAGTCAGCAGCTGAGCAGCTGTAGGTTCACAAGCAGTTACTGTGCCATAGAAACAAACAAACACAACTGTTCAGCTTCATTCTTATATGATATTTAATTATAAGATTGCTGAGGAAGATATTTTAATAGTACAAACCAAACCAAACAAAACAAAAAAACAAACAAACAACAAAAAAGACACAAACAATAAAAACCCTGAATTCTAGTAGGTTGTATTTAAAAGCAGATGACCCCAAGACCCATTGTTTTGCCAATATACTGCTCATTTGTGGCACTTCATTTGAGAAAGACACCCTGATCTTTGATTCCCTCACTGTACATTAATAGGTAGTCTCCAACATGTTCCAATCTTTATTTACATGTTAGACACTGTCTCATGTCTAAAATAGTCCAACTTGGTGTTCATATGAAACCCAAAAATCCCCATGAGCAATTAGAAGGTTCTAATGGTTTAACAACAGCATGACACAGTGTAGCTATATTTAGAGATCAAGTCTATAGAAGGCTATGCAAAAGCGGTGGCTTTACCATGGGATCTAATTCAACTAATATTTTTCTAAGGAAAATAAATTTCATCATGGAAAATGCCAGAAGGTATGCTGACAAACTGAAAGTACAATGAGATGAGTGACTATAAAGCAAGTCCTCAGGTTCAACAAGACCTTCTAGTGGATTTCCTTAGATTTATAGCCTCCAACGGATTTGAAAAGCTAAGTCTGGGCAAATTAAACTTATATTCCAACAACTGGTCTGTGATTTTTTTTCTTAACATCAGCCTATTAAAATTAAAATACTTCCTAGTCAGAAAAATGTGGCCATTAGATTTACTCAGGGTAATATAAGTATGCATAGGCCACTAAGATAGCTTATAGGTAGCCGATATGAGAGTCATTTGAAGTACTAGTAGACTCCCAGATTAAAAGATAAAGGGAGTGTGATGTTAAAATTAAAATTTGGGGTGAGAAAAAAAAATAAAAAAATAAATACCAAAAAAATGTATAAGAGAAGTTCATATTGAGGTTTGAGTACTGAAGAAACACTCTTTAAGATACGTTTTATGAGAAATGAGCTTTTGTCTGTTTTGATCTTGTAAATTAGAATGTTTACATAATATAGAGATTTTAAATACTAATTATCTTGGTCTCTAAATCGTAACAACAAAAACAGTATTCACAAATCCCTTGAATGTCTTCTTTTGCTCAGACAATATCTTACTTAGATCTTGCTAAGTAAGTCATCCAAAGATTCAAAAGGGATCTAAGCTGGAAATTCTATTTGGCGGTAAGTGAATACTCAAAGAAAGGAGCTGGAGGATGACAGGAAGGGTAAATATGATGCAAATAAATATTTATTTTTCAAATTTTCAAATGATCATTCACATTAAAAAGAAACTTTATTGTACTAGATAAAAAGGGGATTCAGAATATGTTTTGCCTTAAGAATCTCTAGCTAAACCAGGCGGTGAAGACGCCCCCTTTAAATCCCAGCACTTGGGAGGCAGAGCCTGCTGGATTCTCATTGAGATCAAGGCCAGTCTGGTCTACCTAGTGAGTTCCAGGACAGAAAAAACATGTCTCAAAAAAATCTAGCTAATATTTAAAAAGAGATATATAATATAGACACCATATCTGAAGATTAAGAATCTGAAAAGTTTTAGAGAATATGAACACTCATTTTTAATTTTGCTTGTGATATATTTATGCAGGAAGAAAAATCTACAAATCTCCTTTATACAACTGGAGCATATGGATTTTAAAATATCTAACGATTAATCACTATTTCAAGTTTAATATACCTCAAATATTTCTTTATACTTAATCAGTTAAATCTAACCTAAAAGTAGCTATTTACATGTTACTGTCTGCTGTTTTTATCTTTTCATACATAGTGATCAATAAATGTTTAATGAGCTCCCTGTGGCCATTTTTCATGTAACATGTTAGTGTGTTTGAGTCACCGTTAATATTCAGAGTAAAAGAAACTAAATCTTGAAGGTCATTAGCTTAAATCCCAGTCCACTGTCTGTTTCTTCAAATTATCCAAACAAATCACAAAGCAGCCCAGGTTTAGATGAGTTTCTCCCCGTGAACTCTGCACTCTATGAAACAGGTGACTGAAGTAATGAAAAACTCTACAGTGAGAAGGCCCTCCATTTCGGGGTTAAAATATACTTCTCTTTGCTGTTCTCGGTGCTGATATTTGAATTCTTTTTTCTTCTACAAATGCTGGATGCTTCTCCTTTGAAGCCCACGTGTGCCCCTTTTACCTCCTGTGTATTTAGTTTTTCTGTTTATTTGTTTTCTTTTTAGATACAGACTCATAAAATATGGGTTGGCCTAGGACTCACTATGCAGCAAATGCTGACCAACTCAGTTTCTTCTTTCTCCTTTGTAAGTGCTAAGTCACAAGTGTGCGCCACTATCCTTGGATTCCATGTACCATTCTTTAAAAAGGAATTTAGTCCAGCAGAGTATAGCTGTGTGTGACTACAAACCTAACACTTGGGATGATGACACAGGGGAATTTCATATTCCAGGTAAACGTGGGCTGCATAAGAAAATTTAGTTTAGAAAAATGAATAACTAATTGATTAGTTAATATGTTGATTAATCATCTCAGTTCATATACTGTGAATTTTGTACAGGTGTGACATGCCAAAAAATGAACCAAAATCAAAAAACTAGTCAGTGACAAAAGGCTCACTGGGAACATCCTATCAGCTGATATGCAATAAATTGTGCTCTCACAGTATTAGTGCTTCATTCATATAAACTCCAACCACTATTTGGTTATATTTAGAAATATGGCATTTAAAGGGTATGGTTGAGTGAGCTCTTTAGAGTGATTCTTTAATCAGATAGCACTGATTTAAGAAGTAGATGAGGTCCCCTTGACTCCATGATCTCACCATTATTCTAAAAAATTGAATGATAACAAAGATGGCTGCAAAGTGAGAAGAAAGATCCCCCACCAAAACTGCCAAGTGGAAAACTTGGTCTTGAACCCTTTTACCTCAAAATTTGACGGAAATACTTCCTGTTGTTTGATCTACTTAATCTCTAGCTATTTGTTATGAGATGTTGAACACAATGGCTCACTGGTAAGAGTATGCATAGCTCATGTGAGGAACACACTACAGGAAATTACCTCTACCCATGTGAAGAGATGAAAGTTTATGGCAAATATTTCATGTCCCTAAAAATAATCTTTCTTCTTGCATACAGAAAAATAACGCCTTAAATATAAGCAAATATGCAACATTTCCTTAATTCTACAAGGGTACCTTTCAGGGTGGTCAAATATTATGCAGGAATCTTTGTAACACTCTGATATTACATAACTTGGAACACTGAAAAGAGAATCACAGGATTTCAATGGAAGTAGAATTGTCAATACCTTAAAGGTAGGGACAATTCAAAGTCCACACTTTGCAAAAAAATCTTGATTTGGATTGCAGATATATTTAGGGCCAAGTCCTTTTTTATTCTTACTTTCTTTTTTCTCCTCAGTATGTTTAAGAAGAAAGACTGATATTTTCTGCCTGCAAGCTCATACAGTCATTTCTTTCTTATTCGGAAACCTGATCCTCTATTATACTTAAAGCTTTAGGTTTGATTAACATTTTTTACCAGAGATCTGAGATTCACTTTAGTTGATCTCTTTTAGTCTGGATATTTTAAATAATTTTCCCCATGAACCATTGTTCCAAGGTTATAAATGAGAATGTTCACTGGAGCTCATCAGTTCCTTTTTCGGCTTTCCCTTTCTAAAAGTGGAGCCTAATCTTTATGCTATAACACCGGGAGACATATTTTACAGTAACAGGCATTCATGTAGAATTAGAAAATTGTTCTTGTGTTCTCAGATAAAAATTAAATATTTTAGAATAATGCTCTTTTCCTGCAAATGAAGGTAAATCAATTACTAATCAATTGTTTAACTTTAAAATGATTTTCATGCTAGGATGTATAGAAGAATAAGACACTATATGTGCCCTCAAAATAGAATGCACATTCCTGTTTATCCTTGTATTCTCTTGCACACATACATCAGTAGTCTCACTTTATTATATAGAAATATTTCAGAGTCACACCAAAAGAAACTAGCAGTCATTCTCCAGGATTTTCAGAGCTTTCTCTAAGTAGAGTAATTATGCATAGCACATCTTCTCCCTACTAGTTCATGATAATTTAGCTCACATTGTAATTCCTTGTTTTTGGAAGGAAGATTAGATACTCTTAATGAAACTTAGAACAGTGGCACACAATATCTTGTGGTATTGCAGATGTTTAAACACCCAAGGTCAAGGCTATATACTAATGATACCCAGTTCAGGGAAATACACCAATGTGTGATACCTGGGGGCTGAAGGAAAATAATGGTCAAACATCTGCCTTGCGTATGGAAATATCTGAGACATGTTTCCTACATAACGGTCAACATGTGTTTTTCCTGTGAGTCACTGATGTGTGACACTTTCTACTTGACTCTCTAGCAGAATGAATTCTTTGCTTTTTCGGTTTCCTTGTTCTGAAACTTCCCACCTAGGAACCTAAAAGGTACTGGATTCATTATTCTCCTTTTACTAACAAAAATGGAGTCTAAACAAATCTGCCTTGGGACTTCTAACGGCCCATCACAATTTTAGTGATCACAGTCTAGATTTGAGAGAAGTTTCCATAACCAATCATTTTGTCAAATAACATGTTAGTAAAAGAATGAATTGATTTACAGTGTATAAATCATGCCATATTACTCATAAATATAGTAACATTAGTGCCTCATTTGTCCAAAATTCATAGTTTGAGTTTAAAAAATTATTGTTTAAGTTTTCATTAAATCTAACATTAACCCTACTTTTTTCCCTCTTTGGCAACTTTTCTAGACATTATTCCAAGTTTTATACTTATTTGTACTCTTCGTTTAAAAAAATTATTTTTTCATTCAATTTATTAACTTATAATAGTAAAATTCACATTTTGGGCGGAAAACACTTCAGCATACCACCAAAAAGATCTTAGAGAAATGAAGTCAAATTAAATTCTTTAAACACAATGACACAAAAATTAGAAAAGTATAACAAAGCAACATTTTCTAATTTCACACATACAAAAACTATGAATTAAAACCACAGTTTTCTAAGTAACTAAAGCCAAAGGTCATAATAAAAGAAGTCAGAAAACATTTTAGAACTCAATGACTTGTAAACAAACAATGAAATGTATGGGATTCAAATAAAATTACTAAAGGGAAATAATATATGTAATTTTCAAGTCTTACATGAAAAAAATAATAAAACATGTAAGTCATTCCCTGACTTTCTGCGTAAGCAACTGAGAAATAAAAGAGAAATTTCACTTAAATTAACTGTCTGATGCAAGTTCTTAACAGGCAAAATAATAAATTTCACTATAGTGAAATAATAAATTCAAGTGTCAAAACAAGGACATGAACATTAGAAAAAAAGATGAGCATCAAAAACCACATTTGGTAAAAAGCAGAAAACATTAAAATATTTAGAATGAATGAAATAAATAAAAGTAAAAATGATGAAACTCAAATGAGAAACGGTGAGAAAATATAGCAAATATAGGGAGAAGGTGCAGCTTTCGGGCATAGAACATTGGCCTTATATGTTAAATCTTGTCTTTCTATGTAGCCCACATACTCACCAAAACAGGGAAAATATTTATTGGCCTATATGTGTGATTAAATAAGTTAACTTATTTGCAAGGACATGCATGTGGGACTGACTAAGGAAAAAAAAAAGGTCTGGAAAACACCAAGAAAGTAGAGTATTAAGACATAATTATAATCAATAAATGTAATGGTTTAAGTATCTCAAAATGTAAGAAAAAGTCTTCCTATGAAATGATTCAACTGACACTATTTCTCAAAGCTGAAATATCTAAAATTTCTACTAAGCATTAAAACAAGAATTTATAATAGCATTTGCTAAATTCTCCAAGTATAGAGAAGGTGGTTATACTTTCCAACTCTTTAAGTAGCATATATGATATATAATATACATTGTATATATAATATGTAAATAATGCATATAAATCTGTGATTTGCAAATGGTTTTGTAAGAAGTATAAAATGTCCCTAATCAATGTGTCTCCTTAAATTCCATACATAATATATTGTAGCTGTGATTAAAATAAGCCAGATATGAAAGCTTCATTAAGGCTCATATTTCAAGGAATTATCCCATGATCTAAGACTTTAGGCCTCTTTTGAGGCATAGGACCAAGGTGGATGTAGTTTGGGATAATGGAAGTGGTTTTGCTTATGGTGCCTGGGAGAATTGGCATCAAGGGATCGAAGATAAAATATACCCTTCAAAGTCAGGATTGGTTGGTTTTTTTATTTATAGTAACAGTTTATAATTCTTGTATTTCCTTATGCTACAAATACTTTTCGTAACTCCACAGTGATATATGCTGTATTTAAGTACCATTAAATTTAGTTATTGTCTTTTTAACTTTATATTGTTACAGTATCGCTATATATTTCAACGATTTATTTATAGGGCACAACCATAAACGAAAATATGATCTATGGTATATTATATTTATATGGAAATTTTCCACCAGGCAATGGTGGCCCATGACTTAAATCTACCCCTCAAAAGGCAAAATCAGGCAGATCTTCATGAGTTCGATGCCAGCCTGGTCTACAGAGTTAATTCCAGGACAGCTAGAGCTGTTACACAGAGAAACCCTGTCTTGAAAAAAAAAGTAGAAATTTCTCCAGGGAAAAAATGCTAAATTGTATTCACATTTAGCACAAACTATGCGTAGATAGCATAGATAATAGACAAATTCCTCATTATATTTCCTTAGGTTACATATAAGTTAAGATGCCATAGCTGTTTTCGCTTTCCTTTCCTTCAAAAGGGAAGAGGAACTAGCATTTGTGTTTTTACCCTTCTCTTCTGTGATAACAAGATATACAGCTGCTGACCTGTTTCTACATTATATCTCTTGTATGGTCAAAGGAAAAGTGACTCAGCCTGACCCAATCATGGTTAGCAGGTGCACTTATGCTAGCAGAAGGCATGGGCAATATTCATCCCAGAAACATTATTCATATTCTGTTAGTGATAATAAGATAAAAAAGAATAGCGTTGGTATTTTTGTCTTGTACAGTATCTCCTCCTTGTCACCAGGAAATGTTCTGTGGATAATCATAGACAACAGCTATATACGGTTTAGGGCCAAAATATAAGTGTGGAGATGCCCATCACACAGCTCCAGAAGATAGCCATCTGTTTATCTCTCCCCAATTCTGTGTTTTAGTGGGAAGTAAATTTGATGAAGTTAACAATTGATTTTTTAAATTTTTTGAGAGTTACTAGTGTTATAATAAACTAACACATGTGTCATTTGTTCTTACCTTTCTTCCACCCATTTAGCAAAACTTGAAGTCTGAATTTTAAGAACAAGACTACGATTAGTTAACTTGAAAATAATCCATTTAGGTCGAATGGAAGGGTGTAGTAATGAAGGGCTCGGGCTGCGTTCCTGGCGCCGGGCCCCTTGTTCCATCCTGCTCCCGGTGTGTACCCGAAATAATTACACGGAAACTGTATTCATTTAAATACTGCCTGGCCCATTAGCTCTAGCCTCTTATTGGCTAACTCTCACATATTTGTTTAACCCATTTCTAATAATCTGTGTGTCACCACGAGTCGTGGCTTACCGGCATGAGTCTAACCAGTGTCCATCTTGTGCTGGAGAAGCATGGCGTCTGCTCCACTGCCTTCTCTCTCACAGCATTCCCTTCTATCTACTCCG
>PVIU01002243.1:6965-78193 GCA_004026605.1 Ondatra zibethicus | reverse complement strand
TAAATAAAAAAAATAAATAAAAAAAAATAAAAAAGAGTGTAGAAAGCATGGTAGACAAATTGTCCAAATAGCAGAAAGCGTGAATTCTTGTCTTATAGAAAAATTGAATTTAATTTAGAAAAAACTTTTCTTGCAACATATAAATCTGGGCATTCATATAATACCTACAAACAGAGATATCAGCATCGCAGTTGCAGGTACCTGTCCTATGTTCCAAAAAAAAAATACATCCCAGGCATATGAATTAGGACATCCAAATTTGTTAAAGCAAGTATGTGCACTGATGTTTTCTGAAGAAACTGAGTCTATACTAGGTATACTGTACACCATTTGACCTCAAATGAGTAGAATTCCATGTCTTCAAAGAATATAAAATTCTGTATGTAGAGTCAAAATTATCTTCCAATTCTTAGTCCCTTTGGTAACAATTTAGTCTACACCTCTACCTATCATGCATCATTTTGACTACTGACTGATATTAGAAAGTACGGCAAAGCTTAGTAAACTTTTATCTTCCTCTAATCCTAAAGCGAAGAATGCTAAACAAGAATATAAACTGTGACTTGCTTCTTTCAAGGAATTTTCAGCCACCTTCCGTGAGGTAGGAGGGAGCTAAAGTGAGGGAACCAAAGCAAGTGAACAGGGTCCTTCAGCTTGTTAGTCAGTAGAGATAGCTCTCTGGGGGAGATGGTTAAGTGCTGCAACTCCACTTTACTCCTGGAAGAAAAGGGAATCTTAAGGCTGGTGACAGTGGCTGGGGTATCACCATATTTGCATTAAAAGGCATTCTTCTATCATAAGTCTTCTAGTATGTGCAGCAAAGAAGACTTCTAGCAGGAATCTGTGCCAAAAGTAAAGCTAATGATAAGTCAGGCATCTTCTTTAGAGACAGCTCTCAGATAAGGTCAGTCCTCCAGGCCCAGAGACAATCTGCAGATTAGAGCAGGACAATTTACAGGGAAGGGAGGGGGTTTCCTGTTTCTGAGCTTAAAGCTAAAAAAAAAAAAAAAAACAAGTAGCTAGGCCTAGGCCATGAAAGACTGCAACCTTTTCCGGGCAAAAAGGTCTTCCAAGAGTAAACAACCTGTAGATCTCCCTACATTGCCCACCTGCATAATGCTCCTACTGATTTGTTTGGTAACTATAAACATTTATGTGACTTCTTATGTTGGGGAATACACTGTTTAGAGTAACTTAAATCTGGATTCTCAGAGCTTTGGTCATACATAGTTGGCTTATAAATAAACTTTTTATTTTCTTTCTAAGAGCAGCTGTGTTTTCCATCAACATAGGCTTTATTTAAGCCCTGAACATTACACTTTGTGGAGTCTCATCGGGCAGGAAGATGCTAACAAACTAAATATGCCCAGTGTGTTAGTACATATCAGCAGGCCAGATTAAGAACATGAAAGAAAAAACAACGTAGGAAGACAATTTTTGAGCATATGGAGTCAGAGAATCCTTCATGAAATGGTGACACACAGTATGAGATCTGAGGAACTCAGACCCTTTCTGAGGGAAAGAGATTGTTACAGTAGTCACAGGTACAGGAGACTGCAGCCAGCTCTAAAAGCTAATGGATTACACACATAAAAAAACAGAAAGCCTATGATATCACCTCAACTCTCAGAGGAAATAAAATTCCTGCTCAGACTTTATTCAGAAAATAACAATGGGTGACGTGTGTGCAGGCGTGTGTGCATGCATGTATATGTGGCAACTCACCTACATTCTTATCCAGATTTCACACTAAGAAAAGACTTTCTCAAAATTAGCTTCACTTCCTCCCATGGTTTCCTTTTCACTTTTTTTTTAACTTTATTTTCCATTCACTTTCTAAATAGCTTCTTATATGTTTTTCTTTGTATAATTCTGAAATTCTTTGTGTATAATTCAAATCAAGTCATCACAGTATGAGAAGTTTCTCTTTTAATTTATATTGTTTAGTAAACACGCACTGCTCATCCAATTTGCCATGCCTAGCCATTTCACATAAAGTGAGAATTGTGTCATTCTAAGCTGCAAACATTTGCTGATCCAAGGAAACAATGATCTTTAAAAAAAAATCTATTGTGATCCTACATTACGAAATGGAACTTGCCATCATAGTCTAATGTGAACAGTAAGGCTGAATGTGTAAGATAAGGAAATTAGAAGTGTCTGGAAGAGTGGTTTGGACAGAGTAATTTTTGGTAATCAACTGGGCTACAATTAAAGCCTTAAATAAAAGAAACTTTTTTTTTACTGTATGAGTAATTATATCATCAATAAGCTAGATATAGATTCTTGGTTTCCATATAACTATTTCAAATTTCTGGTAATTATTACTTTTTATACTAGAAAAAATCAATATTTTCTTTTTATTCCCTACTGGATTCTGTTCCAAGTAAGGTTGCCCTCTGGTGTTCACCTTGAGTATGTCTTTTACATTTTACATTTGTGTATGGAAATCACCAATTGACTAATTTCACTAATAAGGATTTAAAAGCAATTGTCTACATGATACATAAATTTTCCTTATGTTTAAGTTCAAATTGTGTCATAATTTCACAAAAAACATAACTTAGATATTGTAGCTGATTAGGATGACAAAATATTATCATTAGTCAGGAATATTTATTGACCATATTTGATATCTTCAGAGACCGTAATGAAGGTACAATTTACAAATATTGATATAGTAATTATGAAAAAATGTCTTCAAAAAATTTACAATTTTTAATTCTCTTTGACACTTGCTGAAACATAAATATCTAGAATAATAGAGTCATAGGCAAAATTATCAGATTATGAATTATAAATTAAACAAATTATGATTTTTCACAAGTAAAATAGTGTAATATTAAACACATATTTGCATTTAATTTTAATATTTTTAGATATATGTTGTGGATTTCTTCTTTTTTCTCTCTGTGTATGATTTACTTTTCTATTCTTTTTAAAAATATCATCATGACCAAAACAACTAATATATATGAAGTTTTTGTTGTATCAGAAGGATGACAGCACAGTTAAACTTTTGAAGCTTATACTATAAAGCAAAACAAAGGATCAAGCTTTTTGACTTCAGGATGCATAACTCTGAAACATTGCCTCAGTTTGCCAAGGTGCTTAAAGTAATGTGTCATGAAGCTACCTATTGAGTTCTTTAATAAATAATTTTTTTCTGGGGAAAAGTCTTTTTATCTTACAAAATCTCCTCATTCAGTTTACTATTGCTGTCATGAAATACCATGAGCAAAAACAAATTAGGGAGGAAAGGCTTTATTTGTCTTACACTTCTACATTACTGTTCCGCAGTCATGGAAGTCAGGAAGTAACTCAAGCAGGGCAGGAACCTTGAGGCAGGAGTTGATGCAGAGACCATGGAGGGATGTGGCTTACTGGATTGAACCCTTCATCTAGCTCAGTCTGCTTTTTTATAGAACCTAGGACATCAGTGCAAGGATGAAATCATACACAATGGCTGAGACCTGCCATATCAGTTTTTAGTAAAGTAAATGCCTTACAAATAGGTTTTTGCAACCCAGCATTACAAAGACACTTTCTCATTAGAGCAACTCTTGATGCTAGCTAGCTACCATGTCCTATGATTAAGTGCTTAAATACAATAAACTGATCCAGGCAGGATACAAAGAGTCCAGACTATTCAGGAATAAATCTGTGGATCACTACTCCAGGAGAAGAAAGAAGACCCGCTGAGGTGCTTGCTGTGGGTAGAAGGAATACAGAGTGGCAGTAGAAGAAGATATTTATAAATACCAACTAGGTCCATATGACCAGTGCAGAAATAAGGATTATAATTAATATGAGTGTTTCTATCATATTTTGTTAGAAATGTGTTTGCTTAGATATTTGTGTTTTCTTTCCTCTTTCCCTTATTATGCAAAGTAACATCAATTAAGAAGCCACTAGTTACTCTGATATTTAAGTTTTGAGATATTAAAATAATACCCCTGTAAGTACATTTCCAGCTATTCTAAAATGTTTAATGTATTTGAAGTTATATTTGGTATTGTTATATCATGCCCTTCATAGTTATAACATGGCTAAAAATATAAGGTATTTGCAGTTCTACATGAGATACTTATATCTTGCTATGCACAATTTTGACAAATTTTTTTTTCATTTGGAAATTAGGCCTGACATAACATATGTGATTGTGTAATTTTAAAAGGTATGGACTAATGATAGTTATTCTTGGTTGCAAATATGACTACCTCTGTAATGAACAAATCCCAAGCAGCTGTATACACTGCTGAGAGTTTTTCTCTTACTTACATCTTTTCAAGTGGGAACATCCATTTTTAATCTTGCCTATATCTTCTAATGACATCCTATATAAAGGAATTTGAAGAGGGGCATTTTCTTAAATAATTTGCTTGCCCTCATTTTCACTGGCAAGTTCCTTCCTTTACTAGTACTAGATCCTACTTTTATAGGATTCTGTAGTATTCCAATGACCAAATAAGATATCTAGAGTTCTGGACTCGATTTCCTGAATTCTTGAAAATTCTGTGTTACACAGCTATTGTTGATCAAGCTAGACCATAGTCTGTAAACCACTCTAATAAAACGCAGACACATACACACACACACATACACACACACACACACACACACACACACACACAGAGAGAGAGAGAGAGACAGACAGACAGACAGAGAAAGGGAGAGAGAGACAGATATGATGATAATGATGAAGATGATGATAATGTGGGATTACGCTCTGCTTGTTGTGAATAAATTTCATTACATTGGTTAATAACGAAGCTACTTTGACGTATGGAAGGGAAGAACATAGATAGACTGGTAAACTAAAATGGATATAGGGAGAAAGAAGGCAGAGCAAGGGAGACACCTTGTAGCTGCTGAAGGAGAAAAATGCCAGAGGCTTACTGGTAAGTCACAGCTTATACACATACCCACATGCGCACACGCTCACGCGCGCACACCCCTACACACACACCACACCTCCCCCGCCACACACACTTCTATCAGTTCTGTCCTTATACAGAAACCTGATTAATTCAGTAGTTAGCAATTTGGTAAACATTTTTGTTTGGATAAATCTGAGCAAAATCTTGAATGAAATTTTGTATATTTTTAAATAAACATTTTAGATTCTATAAACTTAGTTCTTATATAGAAAACTGTATGTTTTCCTCAAAATTATTTTAGCATGAATAGAAGTTACATTATAAGCCTTTAATAAGTCCTCTTGAATAGTTCATGAGCATCAGTCAGGGACATAGAATTGTACTTTAGAAAATGGACTGTAAACTTACAATTTGTGTCGCATAAAAGTTCTAGTCGCTCTGGAGTTAAGCGTAATGAATACACTTATTATTCCAAAATTCAGAAAATATATCCAAGAGCACAGAAAATTCAAGGCCACGTTGATCTTCACAGTAAGTTACAGATGCCCTTTGGACTAGAATAACCCATATCTCCAATAAATAAAATATAAGAAAATTTTGCTTTTGTGAATGAATTTTAAACTATTGCAAAGCTATCTTTATTTCAAATAACATAGCGATTTTAGCACATTTTCTAACTATCCATAGAGTACAAAATATGTTTTTCATAAAATGGGGCAAACAAATTTAATAAATTAGAAGGCAATAATTCTGATTTCAACAATAATATTCAAAAAGCAAAGCAAAATTAACAGAAAACTTGTTAATGTCAGTAATTCTGACAGTCCTGACTTTTATAACCAGTGGATGATATGATTCACTTCAGCCAGCACTATTGTATCATTCCTTCTGCAGATTATAGTACATTCCATGCATTTATTTTAGGATGCGTTGTTCATGAGATTTTTGCAGTAGCAAAAGGAGCATGTATCTCAAGATTCCCTCACACTCAGAGAACACATGGTCTGTGGGTGGAATGGAATGCTGCCTCTCATTTCAGTTTCTTTCTCAGGAGAAACAGCAAATTTCTACAAGAAATTTGGGTCCTGCAGCTTTTATTCCACCATGATATCTTTGGCAATGTCCAAAAACTCAAATCCAAAATCGACAAATTAATCTTCTAGTCCTGCAATGTCCCTGAAAGAACATACCACTATCATTTTCCTCTGTTAAAGTGTGTGTGTCTGTGTGTCTGTGTGTGTGTGCGTGTGTATGTGTGTATTTGTGCATTTGTATGTATGTTTGTGTACATGAGTATTCCGCATAACAATTTTGGAGGTATTGATCTCAGAAAAAAATCTACTAGTAATGGCATTTCTTTTCTTCTACTATGTGGTTTCTGGTATCACACAACTTCACCAGTCTTGATAGTAAGCTCTTTTTCCAAATGAGGCATCTTGTCAGTGTCCGATCAAAACTATAGTTTCTTGATGTTCCTGTCTTGTTGATGTCCTTCTGAATTAAGGGAGCATGTTAGGTATATGCCCTTCTATTGAGAATCTTGATGGCTAAGTAGGACATTGCTTCTCTAACAACTTTAAAATGTCAGGTCCTGTCCAACCCTTCTGATTCAAAAATTTTACATCTGTTTTAGTTATGGTTTCTATTTCTGTGAAGAGACACCAAGACCTCAGCAACTCCTATAAAGGAAAATATTTAATTGAGGTGTCATCTTACAGTTCAGAGGTCAAGTTCATTATCATCATGATGGGGGGAAGTGGCATTTCATTTGTATTTTAGTAAATAAAGGTTACCTGAAGATCAGAGAGTAAAACAGTCCCACTGGTCAGTCTTACAGACCAGGCAGTGGTAACACACCTTTACTTCCAGTAGCCACACTAATTGCCATAGAAACCAGGTAGTGCATGCCTTTAATATCAGTGGTACCAACCTTTAATCCCAGTCCTAGAGAGGAAAATAAGATGGGAGGAGACAGTTCACAGACTCAGTCTTGTTCCAAGATTTCTGGAGGCAGGATCATCACTTTGGATGGAGGTCGAGGTAAGAGCCAGTGGCTAGTTGCCTTGCTTTTCATATCTTCAGGTTGACGCCCAATATTTGTCCCTGGGTTTTCATGAATCATGGTTCATTGGGGAGCATGACAGCATCCAAGCAGACATGGTGCTGGAGAGATAGCTAAGTTTCCATTATCTTGCAGGTAGCGAGAAATGGTCTGAGTCTCACACTGAGTGATCCTTGAACAAAAGATACCTCATAGCTCACCCCTACAGGTATATGCTTTCTCCAATAAGGATATACCTATTTCAACAAAGGCACATCTCCTAATAATGTCACTCACTTTGGGAGATATTTTATTTTAAACCATCACAAAATCTAAACAAAATATCTGCGTGGCCCATATTCAAATTAAAATTTCAACATATACTATACAGACACTATTCATATTCATGTGTACTGCAGCGTTTTGTATTAACAAAGCTATGAAGTCAGTGTAACTGTTCACTGACATAATAATGGATAAAAAAATGTGATCATTTTACAGAATGGCATTTTGTTCAGCCATGTTAATGAATGAAATTATGTGGTTTTCTAGAAAACATATGGATTGGAGTTAGACAGATTTAAGCACAATATACCAGAATTAGAAAGGCAAATAACACATCTTTTCTCTGATTTGTAAATATGTTCTGATCTTAGTCCAATCACCATTGTGTCCTGATCACTGGCTGATTCTCAGGCTTAGCTATTTCACTTAAAACTATCTCCTGATACATTGGTATTTTCAGACTGGTTTCTTGAGTTGGCTTTCTCTTTTGACCTCAAAATTCTATTTACTTGGTCCTAGTTCAGGTTTTTTCCTCATCTTCTGGTTGAATGTAACATTGATATGTGCTTCTGGAGCATGCATCTGATAATTCTTTGGAGATTATAATTTGTTTTATATTTTGCATTTCAAAATATAATACTATATAGTAAAAAATAACTTCAGAAAAAAACTGTCAACCTTTCATAATCCAATAGACAATAAATCACCAAACCTCTAAAGCAGACTGAATCACAGAGTTCATCAAAGTCAGTAGTGCCAGGGAACCAAAGAAAAAGAAAAGATAGCTAAGTGTTCAAATATTAAATTAATGAATATTATGCTAGCTTTAAACAATCATACATAGAAATAGTACAGACTATAGAGAAAACTTTAATTAAATTGAACAGTCATTTGAGTGCTTCAGCATCGAACAAGACACAGAACGTTAACATTTACACACAAAAACAAATCATTCATAACATTTCAACATGAATATAATCAAAGAGAAATCTTATCAGAATCTAAGCCAAGTTCTCCCATATATTTTGCATTGCATGATCAAAATATATCAAAATAAGAAAACAACAAAAACATTAATTTTCAAAATATATGTATAAGGGAAATTCGGCTACACATTTCTTATCTTAAAATGTAAATCAAAGTATAATTTACTTGGGATGACAAAACAATAAGTTTAACTTGTCAAATTCTAAAGGTGAAATGAGTCAAACAGGTCACCAAAGAGAAAGCATACATCCAAATACTAGTTAAAATCAAGGATAGAAAGTTATGAATCAACTTGGTGTTAAAATAATTTTTGACAAAAACAAGACCCTGAGTTCAATCTCCAGCACTGAAATAAATGAATTTCTAATACAGTGTTGAATTTTGATGTATGTAAAAATACTCATAGCAAGGAGTGAAGTGTTAAGAACAGAAATCAGTGCCACAACATTCAAGCAAAGTTACATGAACACAGTTAAGATATTTAAAATATAACAAACTTTGCCTAGGCTTCTGATTTTATTTATGAAATAATATTTATTAAAAAGAGAGAAAATAGAATAATATGTTTTCTAAGTTTCAAAATACATTTTGGAGTGCACTTCTGAGTTTCCATATTGGCATTAGTGAGAATTATTGAATTATTATTTATGATTCATTATGATGGTCATTTGTATCAGTCTTATGTTCTATGATTCATAGATATTAGTCAACTCTAGTGTTTCTTCTACATTTTTTGGTGATTGCATCTTATTTCTCAATACCAAAGTATGTTTAGTTGAACACAGACTGTCATAGCACTTTATAGCAACAGGAATTAGTTACCTCAGAGTTATGCAGCCCAAAAATCATGTCAGTAAGGGCAGGTGTTTTAGTGAGATATTTTCCCAGGTTGTATAGGGTCATTTTCTTCCTTGATACATGTAAACACAATGAACAAATTCAGTATCTCCATGCTAGGACCTCACTTAACCTGCATGCTTTCTTATCAGTCTTATCTCCAAATGCAATTTATTTAAGACTTAAAGTTTTGACATATGACTCTAGGAAGGAGATAAATTTTTACATTAAAATATATTCCTTTTACCCACCATCCCAATGTATTAATTTATCCAAGTATTAATGTTGAACTCAAATGCGTTAAGTCACATCTAACTTGTATATCAGACATGGAGGAGACTCAAGTTACAGATTCTTCTTGAAGTGAAGTTAATCCACATTTCTGAAGCTGTGAAAAAGTAATAATAAATTGCAAGAAAGCCTTGTGAGTTAGGCTAGCATACATTCCCATTCCAAAAGAAAGAAAAGGTGGAAGGAAAAGAATGATAGTATGTCTCATGCAACTCTACAATCAAGCAAAAGAAAGTTATGGGTAAGATATTAATAATGACCCTTGAACATGTCTGTTTAATAGATTATATTACAAAAGTCCAAATAATGGATGTAAACCCACATGTTCTGCTGAGTGGTCCAATCACAAAGGTTTCTAGGATTGGCAGGAAGAAAGAAATTGTGGTGTACCTGTCAGACTTGGAAACCTCTACTGCCTCTTTGGATTCATTAGTCCCTATACTTGAGCTGTGAAGAATTTTTGATGCCAAATGTTACTGTGAACCTGAACTTTAGTCCAGACTGGTAATAATTATACGGATATAATTTTATTTCTATTCTTGGATTCTGCTACTGTATGTTATGAATTTCATACTTCACAATTTCCTAGTTTCCTTTTCAAATGTTTGTCCAAGTGTTTTTTTTTCTAAAAAGAAAAAAGAAAAGAAAATTTTTATTTTTCTTCACAATATGGGAAGAATAAGAGTTTTTCAGTCGTCAAGTTAAGACACTCTTTTCCTTGATAATTAAGCTTTCAATCTGTCTATAAGCCTTCACACAACCAGAAAATTACCTCTTTAATTTTTTAAAAACTCTCCTTAATGAGATAATTGAATGCATGGTTAACAATTTTTTTCACAAAACACAAAATGACAGTTCAGTTATGTGTTTCCTCAAATTTTGGCAATAGTTATTTATTTATCTGTAATATGAGGGCATGGTTGGTTTCTGTCCTCCCACCAAGTCCCACAGTCATTAGGTCCCAAAGAAAATCACACAGAGGTTTCCAGAAGGTTATAAACTGATTAGCCCATTAAGTCAGGCTAAGTATTGGTTCTTATAACTTATATTTACCCATTATTCTTATCTATGTTAGCCACATGGCTCAGTACCTTTTGCAGCGGGGCAGGTCACATCCTGCTTCTTCGGTGGTCTGGGAGGGAGTGAGGAGGAATGGGCTTCCTCCTTCCCAGCATTCTCTTGGTCTCATTGTCCCACCTCTCTTTCCTGTCTGGTTGACCTGCCTATACTTCCTGCCTGGCCAATTAGCATTTATTTAAATATGATTGACAGAATACAGACAATTATCCTGCACCATTCCCCCCCTCTTTTTTAAACAAAGGAAAATATCCATAGTCCATTTTTTGGGAATGTGGGCATAGTATTCCAGGTTACTTCTGGCTGGTTGGGGGGCACTGTTTATCTTATGGGGAATTAAAGAAAATTTAGAGTTATGATCAAGTCCTGACTGGAGTATCCTGTGAGGCTTGATCATTTCAGGCAGCAGTCTTGAATCTGTTCCGGATGTAGAACTCAGTCATCTGGGTCATCTATTCCTACCAGAGATTTCTCAGGTGGTCTTCCTTGATTAAACCTGAATTTTCTTAACTCAGAATGAATCCACAGCCTATGGAAACAAAAGCAAAATCTCTTCTCCAAAGTAACATATCTTTTGACTTCAATTTTGAAGTCAAGGTATTTTCAAAATACCTATCTTGGATTAGTTCAGCAGCATTTATAAGCAAATATCTTTTAGCAACTGTTTCTCCTTCCTCAGCATTCAAACAATTCAAAGAGAGCATAATAGCATACCGTATCAAGATTCTCTGTGTATTTTCCATCTTTATGTGGCTTTATTTTAACCTCTATTTCTTTTATTTTTACTTTTAACTTTTGGCGTTTTGAGACAGGTTCTCTGGTATCTTTGTCCTGGAACTCCCTCTGTAGACCAGGCTATCCTTGAACTTACAGAGATCCACCTGTCTCTGCCTCCCCAGTGCTATGATTAAAGGTGTGTGCTATCACACCTTTAACTCACAGAGATCTGTCTGCCTCTGCCTTCCAAGCTTTGGGATTAAAGGTGTGTGATATCACACCTTGAAGTCACAGAGGTCAATCTACCTCTGCCTCCCAAGTGTTGGGATTAAAGGTGTGTAGCACCACACCCAACTACTCTCTTTTTTACTTTAAGAACTTTAACCTTTAGCCTGCATATGTTTTTAACACACTGTAAACCATTTAGAGGTTTTCTTTGTCTTTGAATCTCTGTTTACTGCATATCTCTCTTTTTCTGACTACACGAGTCTTTAATTTACCAAGCAATATGGGTAGGATTAAAGCCATGGCTTTGACGGCTGGATCCAGCCCATTCCTTAGCTTAATGAGATTCTAGCCTCATGGCTGAGGCACCGGCTAGAGCTGTGTTCACTGGCACAACTCTATGGCATTTCAAGGTCCCTGCCAGGAAGCAAGCTCCAATAGTGTTCTCAGAAACCACACTCAAATGCTCCATAGTCAGACCACCTTCCTGAAAGAGTCAGAGTTTGCCTTGGCAGGATGGCCCAAAAAGCTGGCATTTTAAAACAGTGTGGCTTTTTTCCTGCTATGGCTAAAAACTAAAAAGCATGTGGTCAGCTTTTCATCAACACTATGTAAGTGTTTCATGGCAGGACCTCTTAAAAGAACTGCAAAGTTTGGCACCTAAAGCTGAGTGAGGAAGCCTCTCTTAAATGAGAGCACTTGCTTAGCTCTAGCAAGCAGAGCAGACCCAAGAAATTGCTGCTACCAAGAAAACATGCTTTACTCTATTCTTTCCCAAGCTTTCTCAGGCTTTCTGTTGATGCAGTTATCCACGAGTGCGCCATTCTATAGCATGAGGTCCTGCTTGTCAGGGTTTCTGTCCTGCCCAGTTCCCGCAGCCATTTAGCCCCAAAGAAAATCACACAGAGGTCTCCAGAAGATTATAAACTGATTAGTCCATTAACTCAGGCTAAGTATTAGTTCTTATAAGTTCTATTAACCCATTATCATTATCTATGTTAGCCACATGGCTCAGTACATTTTTCAGCGGGGCAGGTCACATCCTGCTTCTTTGGTGGTCTGGGCGGGAGTGAGGAGAAATGGGCTTCCTCCTTCCCAGCATTCTCCTTGTCTCATCGCCCTGCCTCTCTTTCCTGTCTGGTTGACCTGCCTATACTTCCTGCCTGGCCAATCAGCGTTTATTTAAAACATGATTGACAGAATACAGACAATTATCCCGCACCATTTATCTATCTATTCATTTATTTGTAGCAACATCCATGCCATTTGTGTCTTACACCTCAACAGAATAGCCTTATCTCCCTTCTCACTCAGTCTTCGAGCTTAGCACACATTTGGAGGAATTTTTCTTGTTGGTAGTTTGTTTTGACTCAGTGTAGCCTGCTGACCTTAGTCACCTTAGTTTTCCATAGAATACCAACACAATTTCGGTGGCTTCAAAATGGGAATTCATTTTTTTCAGAGTTCTTAATTCTTGAAATTTTAGAACAAGTTGATTAGCAGGGTCAAATTTGGTGAAGTTACTCCCCCCCCACACACACACACAGAGTTTCTTTGAAATCAGAAGGTCTTTCATTAAGCATGAACACAGGGAGAAAGCGTAAGATATCTGAGTTTTTGCACTGCTGCTAGTGTCAAATTCTATGGTCTATACCCATTCATTAGGAGAAATAATTCACCATAGGACTTTGTTTTGTCTTAATTATCTCACGTGAAGATTCCAAAATTTTAAGATCATGAATTAAATATTCAAGCTATGATTGTAGAGGATAAACAGAATATAGTTTCATATATTATATTGTTCAAACTTATGTAAAAGTTAAATAAATTAGTTGTTCTAATGTGTCTGTAGATATAACATCTATAGAAAAAAACATTGAAGAAGATGGACAGAAGTATATAAAAGGTACAAATAATGTTTAAAATAATGAGAAGATATGAGTTTATTTTACAATTCAGTTTATTCTATATATATTATATAGAGAGAACATATAATTATATGTCAATTTTTAAAAAATGTATTCCTTGAAATTTTCATACATATATACCATGTATACCATTACAAAAGATTACATGTAATCAACTCCAGGCTTCTCTTATCAGGTTCTTTTTCTTTTAGTTGTGTGACATATCAATGCTATTACCTATCAGATTAGTAAATAGCGAACCCATAGCTTTCAAGTTATTTGCATAACACTCAAAATACTGTGTCCCAACAAAGTTATGCCAATCAGTTTCCCATTTATTTTCTACCATCTGTATTCCTTTAACCATTAGGGATGACTTTCATAAGCATTTAAAGTTGCTCTTATCTCATAATCTACTACTCACAAACCAGTGCAAGTTGGATTTCAAAGGGATCAGACCCTAGTTACTGAGGTTTGAAAGAGAGCTTGGAGTCAGAGTGGAAAGAAGCAGTTACTGCAGAGGGAAATGACCATGTGTGAAATGTCCTGAACAATAACCTTAGTGAACAACAAGGAGCGTTAAGTATTTAAACAGCGTGACGGAATTGGGCCACATTGACCCTAAATCGCCTACCTGTTTACTTCTGCTATTGTCAGTCATGTTACAAGGGTCAGCATTTAGATATGAATTTTTGAATGAGGGCAATCTGAATCAGATCAAATCATTATGTCTGGTAATGCTGAAATAATTTACCCTCTTATCAAAGGGATGAGGATTTGGGTGATACATGCCAATATTCATCAGTGGTGCAAATCTACTGGAAGACTGAAATCAGGAATTTCATATTTCCAATAATAAATTCCCAGATTGTTACATACAGACCTTGAAAGTCTTCATGCTGTTTTATGTGCCCTGTGCACAGCTCGGCACCTGTACATGATTAGGACTGGAAAGGGATGAAGAAGAGAGAGAGACAGACACATCTACAGGAAAGCTGCGATCAGCAGGTTTGTGTTCTCTCTGCTGAAATAGCATCAAGTACACAACATCCCAAAATATCAACTTTCTTGTTATGTACAACAAAAGGGGGAGGAGTTAGCTACTCTTTAAAGGAGAATATTCTCAGGCTGTAAATATCTGGAAGGAGGCAGATACACACAATGGTCAAGCATTCACAAGCATTTATACTTGAATAAACAGAAGAATTTGCCATTTTTAGCCAGATCAAAACATGGAAGAATTTGCAATTACCATGATTATAAAGAAGTTTTCTTTAACATGGTCATACCCTAGTTAACAATTATTTTCTGAATTGATTTTATTGACCTATATATTTTTCTCTGTTTACCTCCCTTCCTCTCCCCTCCCCTTCAGCCCTTTCCCATGGTCCCCATGCTTCCAATTTACTCAGGAGTTATACCCATGTATATCTCTCTTAAGGTCCTCATCAGTGTCTAGGTTCTCTGGGATTGTGATTTGTAGGCTGGTTTTCTTTGCTTTATTTAGAAAACCACTTATGAGTGAGTACACATGATATTTGTCTTTCTGAGTCTATACCCAAAAGATGCTCAATATTACCACAAGGACATTTGCTCAACTAGGTTCATGACAGCATTGTTTGTGATAGCCAGAACATGGAAACAACCTAAACATCCATGGACCAAAAAATGGATGAGGAAATTGTGATACATTTATACAATGTAGTACTACGCAGCAGAAAAAACTAATGACATCTTGAAATTTGCAGGCAAATGGATGGATCTAGGAAGCATCATATTGAGTGAGGTAACCAAGTTAACAATTATTATTCATCGTCTCTGCACAACAAATTCAGGGATTCATTGGCTCCAAACAATTGTTGACGTCAAGATCATCCACATTGAAAATTATATAATGTATATCATTACTGTGGTTAAAGGCAAAACATAATATGATCTTCCAAATTGCTTTCCAAAATAATATTCAATGTGTAGGATTTTGGGCTATGGAATAAGGATGTTTAGCAAACTATAAAAGATAGATTCATGAAATTTCAATAGAGCATGAGTGTAAAATATATGAGCATTTCCATTAATTTTTAACAATATTTTATGAAAATAAAAATAAGGCTGAGTCTCAAGCCTGTGTTTCGAGCCTGTGACTGGAGTAATGAAATCTGGAGCTCAGAGTACGTGTTCGAATTTTGAAAGTCAATGGGACTTTGATGTTCATAAAAGAGTAGTCTGTCATGGATCCAGTTGCAAAGAAAATACACTGTTTTCCACCAATATCATACTCATGAATCTGGTATTAACTAATGAGACAGTGGTGTACAACCTCATCCAGAGAACACTGTGCTTACCCTAGAAGACATATTTAGTGTAAAGGGGATTAGTCTTGGGACCTACATGGGCAATCTAATGACAACCATAATATTTTCCATTGGTAAGGAAGGAGCGAGCTACCACTGAGTGGATAACTGAACAATCTGATGGTGCCATAAGCTAAAACCCATGACTGGTCACACAAGGCTACAACCCCAGTTGCCTCTTAATCTGACACTTCACCAAAAATACTAAAGAAGAAATGAAAGATTAAAGTAGAATAAGGTGAAAGACAAGTCTGGAAGTGGCAGAATCTGTTGGAATCTTCCCTGTCCGTGGCAGCTCCTCAGCACAGCATCAGACACATGCACCAGCAGTGTAAGGCTATGGTGCTTGAGAATGGTGTGGAACCCTACGCTGCCAGGCTCTGCTGTAGGTACTCGGCTGGAGCAGCTCTGTGCTAGGGCAGCTCTGTGCTGGGGCAGCTCTGTGCTGGGGCGGCTCTGTGCTGGGGCAGCTCTGTGCTGGGGCAGCTCTGTGCTGGGGCAGCTCTGTGCTGGGGCGGCTCTGTGCTGGGGCGGCTCTGTGCTGGGGCGGCTCTGTGCTGGGGCAGCTCTGTGCTGGGGCGGCTCTGTGCTGGGGCGGCTCTGTCCTGGGGCGGCTCTGTCCTGGGGCGGCTCTGTCCTGGGGCGGCTCTGTCCTGGGGCGGCTCTGTCCTGGGGCGGCTCTGTCCTGGGGCGGCTCTGTGCTGGGGCGGTACTGTGAGCAAACAGTACTGTAATGGCGTAGTACTATGCACACCCCTGCATTGATTTTAAACTTTTTCTTGCTTCTGCTGGTAAAAGTGAAACCTCTGCCTGCTGATTCTAGTCACTTTATCAAGTGAATCCACCCCCTCCTCATGCCCTGTAGCTAAGCCAGGGTGGGTCCCTCAAAATTTTCCCAGGAGTCTGACTGATGTCCTCTCTTCCTAGAGGCTCGGCATCCTAATACTGTCCTGTTGCCTCTGTGACGAGGATAATGAGAAATAGTTTTCTGCCCCTCATGGGACAGGGTCTCCATCATGCACCATATTAAATGGTGTGCAATGCTCTCTATAGCACTGTCTATAGGTTTCAGGGGCACCTTGGATTTTTATCTAACACTGTCCTTAAAATCCTGATTCTCCTGCTTCCAACTCCCAGTTTCTGGGTTACAGACTTGAGCTATTCCATTTGGCCTCGTGGTTGTTCTTAGTTCTTGAGACAGATTTTGCTAAGTATCCCTGGCTAATCTGAAACTCATGGCATTCCTGCTGTTTTGGCTTCTCAAGTGCTCAAATGACCATTGCATGCCCCATTCCTGGACTGGGATTCTTGTCAAGTACTAAGTATCTTTTCAGTGTCTCTGAACAAGACTGGCTGTCCAATAAAGAAAGGATGGGAACCTCCTGGTACATAACAAAGCCTTCCAGCTAATCTCCCCGTCCATTGCCTGTGGTCCCAGGGTCTTGTTAGGCTGTGAGTGGTCCTATTATGCTTCTGGCCAACAACCAAGGAGCCTGAATGGGATTGCCCAAAGCCCTCTGCATATATGTGACAGTTGTGTAACCTGTTCTTCGTATAGGACTCTTAACAGTGGGAATAGGTTACTGTATTGACACTTTTGCTTGCTTGTGGACCCCTATTCTTCATACCAGGTTGCTTTGCCAACCTTAATGCAAAGGGAGGTATAGATGGACATTGTTCATTTGTTTCCTGGCTTCCAGACCCAAATAATCACACATAAGCTATATTAATTACAGCTCTGTTTTGCCAATGTCTAAGGCTATGTCTAGCTAGCTCTTACATCTTAAATCAACCCATTTCTATTAACCTGTTAGTTGCCATGAGGCTGTGACCTACTGGTAAGGTTCTGACATTCTGGCATCTTTCTCCTTTGGCAGCTACATGGCATCTCCCTGATACTGCCTACTTTCTATCTAGATCCTGTTCACATTTATAACAGGACTTTTACTCTGCTAAGCCATTTGCTAAAATTGCTTTATTCATCCATCAATAAAGCACACGTATACAGAAGGACAACTCACATCATCTCCACTTTTCTATCTAATTAACAAAGGAACATTTTAACTCCAACATAGTAAAATTACATATACAAAACAGTAATTAAGCAAGAATTAAAGTAATAATATTTAGTCTATTATTATCTGGAAAGTTTCATATCTATTTCATCTTTTATCATAACTAAGGAAAACTGTAACTATAACTGTCTTCAAATATTCAAAGACCCCAGAATAATGTAATATTACCTAACTAAACAGGAAGTATATTATAAACAACTTCCAAAACTCTAGAATTGACAGAGACATATTATTGCCTGGACAGTCACCCAAAGTTCTATAATGTAGGGGCATCCATCTTCAGCCTAAAGGCAGACTTTTCAGTGAATCAGGAAATTTGACAATCTGTTCTGTGTAATGACCTAGTTCAACAGTTATATTCTTCTGTGGCGTGCAGAATGTCTGGCAGCTTTCTTTCTGTAAAGCAGGGACACAGAAGGCTTATCTCACCTTCTTTAGGCAACTTCAGCAATTATTTTTCTGTGAGTCCTGCATATCCAGTTTATTTGGGCAGAGTTTTTGAAACTAATTCCTTCTGATTGTTTAGTGAAGTATTTATAGGTTCACAAAGAACTTTTCAGGGGGTCTTGTTCCATCAAACCTCATTAGTCTGGAAGGAATCCACAGACCCTCATTTCCTGTGGAAACAAAAGTAGAACCTCTTTTCCAAAGTAACATGTCCTTAAACTCAAAATTTGAAGTTAAGATACCTTTATGTTGGTTTAAATTAGCAGTCCCCTGAATCAAATGTCTCTCTGTAGTAAAAGAATTTAAAGAAAACACAATAATATACATAATCCAGACTCTGTATTTTCCATCTTTACATGACTTATTTTTCTTTACTCCTTTAATCTATGATTGTCTGTACTCTTTTATACTAAAGTTTATAACCATCTATATTCTTTTTCCTCTCTCTCTTATGTTACATACATTTAAAAATATACTTTGTCTCATTTAGAGGTCTTTTATGACTGAATCTGTCCTACTGTGTATCTGAAATCCTTTTCTGACAAGGAGCATTTTAAAATGGTAAACAGTGGCTTTGGGGCAGCCTTGGATGCTGGCTCTACCTCTCTTGGTCTTTCAATATGGCAGAAGTACATTTACTACCAGCTCAGAGACAGATGGGTGGGAGCCATTCTTACTCCCTCAACTCTGAGAATCACTTTGCAGCCCATAAAACACTTTTGTCAGAGTAAAAGTTAATTCTGCCATTCAGCACGCTTTATGGCCTGGAAATGTCTCCATGTACAGTGGCAAGAAACCACCATGATTTCCTGCCTGTGCATACCTGGCAGACTTGATCCAGCTGCTTGCTCAGGCAGGAGTGCTGGGCAGCAAGCATTTTAAAGAATATATTGAAAATAATCAGTGATAATACTACTGGTAGATTAACATTTTCTGTGTATAGAGTGAATACATTAGGTGTTACAATCATCAGAATTGGTTGTGATTCTCCAAAGCAGTGGCTCTTGTTTCCACCATATAATCTAAAATTATTACAATATTCATACAAGGAATACAATAATAGGAATGCAATGCCCAAAGATTTTCAAGTAGAGGTAAAGTTTAGATTCAGTAATACAAATGTGCAAGGTGGTATAAGAATTAACTACTTTACAAAATATGAAAAGCTAAAGCCTATTATGCCAAATTAAAGGGAAAAGAACTGCTAATATATTAAAACTTTTCAAAGGTTTGATCTAAAAGAAAGAAGGTGACTGCCAAGTGTCTGAATAAAGGGATATTTCATAAGCTATAACAATAAAAAACTTTTACCTGCATATCATCTTTTGTCTATATTAATATTAAATTAATATAGACATATAGGAATTGATTTGACTCTATATGTAAAGCCTCATATATACAATACATAAATAAAAGACTCAACATAGCATTTGCAATGCACCAGTTTCTTTCTTCTGGCTGGAGAGATGCTTCAGTAGGTAAAATGCTTGCTGCTCAGTAATGAAACCTTGAGTTCAGTTATATGAAAACAGGGATGTCAGTGTGTAATCTTAACCCATACTGTGAACATGGCATACAGATAGATCCCAGGAGCTTTTGTGCCAGCGAATCCAGCTGAAATGGTCAGCACTGATTCCAAGGAGGAGAGAGAGACACCTCAGACAATAAATGAGAAAACTGACTGAGGAAGAAAGCTGTCCACAACCTCTAAGCTCAGCACTTGTTTGCACTGGCTACTTATTTGCATATATCACAAACACAGACACACACACACATACACATACATACGCACACAGTAAAAATGCTCCATTTTTTATATATAACTTAATTCTGGGCCTCATACTGTGGACAGAGGGAAAAGAGTATATCTTTAAGATAATATTGAATTTCATCATAATGTTCTGACATATGGAACAATAGCCATTGAATGTTGTACCATACTTCCTCAGAAGTAAGGACTACATGCTTACCAATGTTTGAAATGGAATTACTGAATCATAACACAGAGCAAGAGCAGATAAAACAGGGTAAAGAATTTCAGTAATCAGAATAATTTACATGTGTGTATAAACCTGCCCAAGACCATGTTCAGAAAATTTAAATAGAGTAAAAACAGAACAAAAATGCATATTTAGAGTAATAGTAAGCTTTACGTCAGCATGAAAAAGTTCAGATCATGGACAATAACTGTTTTGTTCTTATTTCTTTATGGGGAGCATTATCATTCATTCCATAGTAAATAACCAAAGTAAATTCAATCGCAAAAATGTGGTGGGTAAGTGATGATATTTTTAACTATTTTATCACCAATGGCTTACAAATCACTTCAATATTGATACAATACACAGGAAACTACACGCAACAGTGGCCTGACACACCATACCAAAAAACAAAACAAAACAAAAACTTATCATTTTAGAGCAATTGCCCTTTCTTTTTGTTTATGTATTTTTCCTTTCTTTTGGCATAAGAATGCAAGACTCAGGATTCTCTGTTGAATCCACTTCATTAAGTACAAACGTCAATCCTGACATTGATGTAAAGCACTTGAATTCCAGGTGTGACACCAGCACAAAATGAATGTAAAAGAAACTCTCTGCCAGGCAAAGACCATTTTTCCTTTTATTTTATTCTCTTTTTAAATTACTAATAGTAACTTTGGTATTGTGTCTTGACCTCATATACTTTCTCATAGAATTTTTCCTTTCTCAGGGCAAAAGCAACAGCAATATTTGCTTCATTCAATGTAATTCATATTACTTACCATCTATAGAATTGATGACTATCTCTTGCCATTTTGTAATCCTAGGAGCAAGAATTATACAGCTTTGCAAAATAATTATCATTTCACCACCAATAAGTGTTCAAAATCAGTATTAGATTCATGGATTAACTGGGAAGCAAAGAGCTGCAGCACAGCATGTGTTTCAACATGTTATATTTCCCTGTGGAATAGCTTAGGACCAAGTAAGCTTACATAATTTATAAAGGATTGCTCAGATAGTGGTTGTTGGATTATATTCTTCAAAATAAAAAAAGTGAATACATAATTTGTTATTTTTGTTGCTGAGTTTTTAAAATAAAATTACAATAAACTGTACTTTCTAATTATTGTATAAAGTATTCCAAACAGAATAAATAGAAACTCTTACCAAGGAACACATTTATAGGCTTCTGAACCTGATTTCTAAGACAGAATGGAAATGGTATACAGAATCTCAAGGGAGAAATGACAATATGAGTGATTCTGCATCTGAAAGAGTGGTACTTCAGAAATGATGGAGTAGGTCTCATGAATAACTGAGTATGGAAAAGATCAACTCAGTTTTCATCAATGAATTGTGCTCCTCCAATATACTTAAGACATCATAATTATTAAGACAACGAAAGTAAGAAAAATATTTATTTTCTAGAAGAATCATTCTCTAGACTAAAATGATACACATACACATGCATGCATACACACACACACACACATATTTAAGTTATTTAGAGTAGATATCTATCTGTCTGACTTTGTGTCTATCTACCTGTCTATCCTTCTGTCTTTCTAATTTCTATCATCTATCATCTTTTTTTAATCTGTTATGGTGTTACCAAAATCTGAGGTAAAGGGCTATGATCAATATTCTGTGTATATTTGCTTTACCATAGGTCATCCAATTTTAACACATGCACATTTAATAAATATAAATTTAATACCAAATTTGCTTTCCTGCTATTTGCTCTAGGTGTCTCAGACATTTTTCAACCATAATCAGTTCATTTTACTGACATATGTGTGAGTGTTATATTTTCTGAACATGTTTTTTTAATATTGTCATTAGAATTAATGATGTGAAATATAAACAAAATTTAAGAATATATAGATACCTCATTATTTGACTTCTATAAGTAAAAGCCCCAACCAGAGCTTATTTTCTCATAAACAATTTCCGTTCCTTTGTTCTTCTACTGAGCCTCTTGTCTCTGTAGGACAGAAGAATCAGTATATCTCTTACACCTGCATAAGAACTATTTTCAGACTTATCATTTGCTGAATGCCTGTCTGACTAAACTGTGAGTTTTGGTATATGCTCCATCATTCGATTTTCCAAATATTCTGTATATTCATAATCTTTGTCCCATATACACACTTTCCTACTCTAGTAGAGTCTCTAAAATATAACCTAGCACCTGAACATAAAGTCACAAGGCCAAACCAGAAGTTAATTTGTCCAAGTAGAATCTGTCATCTGGCAACATTGTAAACCACTTGGCAGTAGGCAAAGATGGAACATCACCTCTCAACTCATAAATATTGGATTGGGATTATTTCCCCTTTCTTCCATCTCTTCCTTCCTTCCTTCCTTCCTTCCTTCCTTCCTTCCTTCCTTCCTTCCTTCCTTCCTTCATTTCCTTATGTTTATTTGACATAATTTCAGTACATAGTTTGGGGTGGGTTCATGCCTTGATCCTTCTGTCATCACCTTGCATCTAGGAACTTCAAGAGTGACATATATTCACAATGATATACTGAAATAATTTACTTGCAAATTGGTTGTAGTAGCATATCAAAATAACACAAAATAAAATCCTGTACCACTTTGCTCACTTAGACAGTTCATTTTCTGATTGTATCATTTTCTGTAATATATATATATATATTTATATATTTATTTAAAATATCATTCAATGGAAAGTATTCATTCTCTGTTTTTTTAATTTGTATTTCTCTTTTATTCCAGTTTCTCAATTGATTGCATTCCATGATATTTTTGGTATCTATGATGATAGTTGCAACTTATCCTGAAATTGAAGAGGTTTGAAATTATTTTCATGGAGATATCACTGAGGGAATATAGAAAGTATGAGGAAATGAAGGAAACAAGTACTTTCTAAGGAAAGTGATTTATTGCTGATTTGTAAATTTAAATTGAATGTGATCAGACTTGAGAAAACCATAACTGCTATTTCACAATCCACAAAGAGATGTTTTGTTTGGATATTACTCTACATGTCTGAAATAACTGGTTGACCCATTATGGTCATTTTTTTTACTCCCTTTATCTGAAATAGAATTTTTGGTTTTTTAATTCATATATATCTTCCATGAGACTGAAGGAAATAATGTTTTAGTTCATCTTTCCAAGATAAAAATAAATGTATAGTTTAACACAATTATAGTAATATCTCTGGTATAAATTTAATTAATATTTGAAATGTGGGCAGAGAAATAATGTGACAGAGAGCCATTATCATTGTTTTATTTAATGACTTATTTCAAGCTTGGCATTAAAATGCATATCAAATCCAGTTTTGCAAGGTTAAAATAATGTATGAATGTTTAATTTTTGAGATAAAATATTTTTGTTTTGAGCAAAAAAATATCCAAAACAAAGTGCTATATTTTGCTTCTTGTTACTGTGCAAATACTATTAAAATTGGGAAAGTTAACTCTCTGGATGAGTCAAAAAGAATAATACACAGGTCACTGTACAATGACTGAGCATTTCCTTTAATTTGTCTACTGTATTTTCTGAAAATTTGAAACATATCCTATTTGACATTTGTTGTTCATCAAATCATTCCAAGTTTCAGTAGCTCAAACTAGTAGTCTTTGTATTTTTTTTTGTCCCTTAAGATTAATTTTTTGTGTACTATCTCTTTCCATCTCTGTGTGTGTGTGTGTCTGTGTGTGTGTGTGTGTGTGTGTGTGTGTGTGAGAGAGAGAGAGAGAGAGAGAGAGAGAAAGGGAGGTATATGTGTCTACCAGGGGGCAAGAAGAGGGAATTAAACTTCTAGATCTGGAGATACTGGTGGTTGTAAGATACCTGATGTGGATGCTTGGAAGAGATAATGGGTCATCTGTAAGAAAACCAAGTGTTCTTAGCCTCTAAACTATCTCCTCATCCAAAGAAAACCTTGTTGCTTCAAATTTTTGTAAGTCAGAATCTGACTTGGAGCAATTTAAGGAGTTCATGTTCAGTAAAATTCTGTTTTGTTTTTTTTTTTTTTTTGGTGTGTTTGCAGTAGATTGTACCTAATGTGCCTCCTTTTGAAGGAAAACAATTTTTACTGTAAGATATTTATGTATCCCCAATCATTCTTATAACTAGCTATATAACTATTAATCTTCTATCGATCATATATCCATCACTCTCTACATACTTACCAACAGTCCTTCTATTTATCCATCCACATATTTATGTCCATATAGACATTCACATGGAGACATTTACTATGGACCCAAGATCAACAAATCTGTAATATTCGGTGTTCAAGGAGTTGCTTTTATATGTTATCCAGATCATTGTATCCAATATTTACACATGTTGTAATAATAATTCTAATAACAGAATTAGAGTAAGTGGACACCACTAAAAGCAACTAACAGCAGATGGGTACAAAACAGAAAATCGTTATTGAAATCACCTATTACCTAAATCTGTGACATCACTAAAAATTGCACCCATTGTGCTTACATTTATTTTCACTCTTCTTCTTTACTTATCTCCTTGTGAGTTCAAAATTTTGTTTTGTTGCTCCAGTGTCATCCACCATTTTTCCTATTTTTTGTTTCGAGACATGATTTCTCTGTAGCTTTGGAGCCTGTCCTGGAACTAGCTCTTGTAGATCAGGCTGGCCTCAAACTCACAGAGATCTGCCTGCCTCTGCTTCCAGAGTGTTTGGATTAAAGGCATATGCTGCCACCGTACTTCTCCATTTTACCTATTTTTATTCTTACATTTGATTTCCCACATTAATTTTTATCTCCCCTGTGTTTCAGATACTAGGATTTCAGGCAGAAAAAAACAATTCTTATCTCTCTAGTCTATTTTATGAGCACTCAATTATTCTCTGTGAATTTCAGTGAAAGGCTTATTCTGAAAAAAAATTCTATATATGACATGGGTACAAGCCTGACTTTTTCCCAATCAGCATGTAAGACATAAATTCTCTAACTATCTCCCTCTGGGAGCCATTAAGCTCCATTAACATTACTCCAGAGTCAGCTTTCTTGCTTGTAATATTGAAGATCCCCTTCTATTCCCTGAGGAATACTTCAGGCTGGGTGCTCTGTCTCACATGGCTCCATAAGTAACAGATTTTTTCAAAAATAATTTGAAAAACCCTCTGCAATGTAGCCTATCTACTTGTTACCATGCAGACTACAGCTCTTAATAAAACTGTGTCAATATATGATTAACATGAAGGAAATTCAATAAGTTACAGAAATAACTCCAATCTTAAAATAAAGGTACACTGCATTTTACAATTCCTAAAATATGGAATAAGTAAATAATTCATAAAATCAAAAGTTACTAGTTGGATGTCTTTCTAAAAGTAAAACTGAGAAGAACTGAAAATAGATAAAAATAATTCATATGTATTCTAACCTCTAACTGTTCATAACAAATACCTAAAGAGTAAATTCTGAGTAGGCAGACTTTTGCACAAAGTTTATGCTGTGGAATTTCCCTCTGTATTCTGTGAATATATTTTATTGTCATTGGTTAACAAAGAAGCCTCTTTGACCTGTGGCAGGGCACAATATAGGTACGCAGGAAAACTAAACTGAATGCAGGAGGAAAGAAGGTAGAGTCAGGGAGACACCATGTAGCTGCTGAAGAAGTCATATGCCATGTAGCCACATGAGTAACAAGAGGTAAATAACCATGAAACTTGGGGTAAAATATAAAACAATAGAAGTGTGTTAATTTAAGATATAAGAGCAGCTAGAAATATTCCTGAGATGTCAGTCAAACAGTGTTGTAATTAATATAGTTTCTGTGTGATTGTTTGTGTCTGGACTGCCAGAAAACAAAAAAGCAGTCTTTGTTTTCAAACTCAGGCTGCCTCATTGTTAGAGGAGTTGTGGACATGGAAGAAAGAGAGTGCTGCTTCATCAATTTTCTTAATTTGTTCCCTCAAAGATACAACTTGTTTACTGTAGAAATATGATCCAAAATATTCATGATGTGTTGAATTTGTCACTTTCTACTTCAATTGATTTTCCAGTGAGGAATGAGAACATTTCTTTGGGAGAAAAGAGACCTTTTTCTTTTTATCCCCAATAATGTGTGTTTAGAAAATTGGACATTCTTTCACAAAAAGATCAACCTAGCACTATTCAAAAACATAAAGTAGGTTACATACATAAATATAATACTTAAAGCAATAAAAAGTTCTAGGAAAAATGGTAGAAAGATCTTTGTGATCTCTGACTAGGTTAAAAAAAAGATGGACAACAGTGGCACATGCCTCTAATCCCAGTACTCGAGAGGCAGAGACAGGCAGATCTCTGTAAGTTTGAGTTTTGGCTGGTATACAGAGTGAGTTCCAGGACAGGCCCCAAAGCTACAGAAAAAAACTCTGTCTAGAAATTCCTTCACCTAAAAAAAATTGTTAGACACCCTTCCAAACATATAAACTATAAACAATATTAAATGTAACAAACAAAAATTACAAATAAGAATATTTATAGTTCAAAATTTTTCAGAAAAGTGAAAGTGTGTATGTGTGAGGACACATATTGATTATCATAATGACAAGATCTAGAATCAGCAAAGAGACAAATATCTGGGCATGTCTGTGAGGATATTTATTTAATTCATTGAGGTACCCACCCTAAATATAAGCATCACCACTCCACGGATAGAGTATTTTACTGCAAAAAATTGAAAGTCAACTGGGTATCAGTATTCATCTCTCTACTTCTTGAATGTCTTAGATTCCTTTATGGCTTCCCTACCATAGTTGACTGTAACTTTCAACTATTAGACAAAATAAGCCCTTCTTTTTTAAGCTGCTAAATTTTGTATTGTCTCTCAGGAGACACAATACAAAATTACTAATATAATGTACAAGAAACTTATTTATAATTATAAGTTCATGATTAATAAAATATAAATGTAATATCAAAATAAGAAGAATAGACTAATAGGAGCAAAAAATTCAACTAGATATTTTAGCAAAAATGCAAAATAAATGGCTAATACATGAAATATATTTAGCAATGATGGGCTTGAAAATGCATGGTAGATTCAAAAACGTGGCTGGCTATCATATCCTTCCAATTAATCAAAATACGGATAAAAAGCTGTTATTTTCACAAAATGTTTTAGGCAGACAACTAAAGTAACTGGACTGCTGAGTGGGAGCTGTCCTCACCACCTCAATTTGATTATAAGTTGGCCCATGCTGATACCAGGTAACTTGCAGTATGCTGTCCACAAACCCCATTTCAATGCTCGGCCTCCTGAATGAGCCAGTTTGCACTGTCAGGATGGCCCAGAAAACTGCAGTTTCAAAGCCGTGGCTTTTTTTCTGCTACCGCTGAATCAGGAAAACCTCTCTTAAAGGAGCTGCAGCATGCCACCAGAAAGCAAAGCCTATTCTGGAAAATAAATGGAGCTAAACTTTGATTTTTAGTGTCTAGAATTCCTTTCCAAGTCCTCTCAGGATTAAATGGAATTTAGTTGGCCACATAGGTACCAGTTTGTTGTGAAGCAGCCACTTGTTGGTTCCTGGCAGCTCAGCTCTGAAATAATCACACAGAAATTGTATTAATTAAATCACTGCTTGGCCTGTTAACTCTACTTCCTTATTGGCTAACTGTTACATATTAATTTGACCCATTTCTATTAATCTGTGTTTTACTATGTGGCAGTGGCTTACTGAGTAAAGTGCCAGCATCTGTGTTCAACAAGGGTAAATGGCTTCTCCCTGACTCTGCCTCTTTTTTCCCAGCATTCAGTTTAGTTTTCACCACCAACCTAAGTTTTACCCTATCAACAGGCCAAGGCCATTTCTTTATTTGTTAATGGTAATCAAAGCCTACAGAGGGAAATCCCACATTACATGACTGCAAACATGGCTATTATAGATGGCTCACTATTAACCTATATTTCTTAATTATACATCATATTTTTAAATGAGCTGCACAGACTCAATACCTTAATCAAGAGAAGATATAAACATATAACAAAATTGACCTTAGATCTGTATTAATAAACCAAGTTACACACCAATACAAAGTAATCATATCTATAGCATATCCCCCTTTAAATGTAAATGAACTTTTTAAAACAATATTTGGGAATTTGGGCATAATTTCTCCAAACTGTTTCCTGCTTTCTGTTGGGTGAAGAAATTTTTGGGAGTGTTCTCTACAGATTTTCTGGGGGTCTTGGTCCATAAAACCACTTTAGTCTCAATGGTACCTACAGGTTTTTTTTTCCTCTGTGGAAACAAATGCAGAACCTCTTTTCCAAAACAACAAATTCTTAGACCCAAATTTTGAAGTAAAATTACCTTTAAAATATATATGTTGTTTTATTTTAACAGCCCATACAATAAAATGTTTCTCTATACTTAGCTCATTTACAGTCAAAAAATTCAAAGAAAACACAATAATATACATAATCCAGACTCTCTGTATATATTTCATCTTTAGGTGGCTTATTTTTCTTTATTCTTCTTTATCTATGTCTGCCTATACTCTGTCTCTTTAAAGATTTTGCTTTATTTTTTTAAACGAATTACTTCTTCTTATAACTCTCTATACTCTTTTTCTTCTCTCTCCTAAGCCTACATATATTTATCCAACACTGTGACCAATTTAGAGTTCTTTTTTTTTATCCTAATCTGTCTTTATTGTGTATCTGTAATTATTTTCTGACCAGGAGTGCTTTAAAATGGTAAGTATTATTGTTGTGGCAGTTCTAGATGCTGATTCTACCTCTCTTTGCCTTTCAATATGGCAGGAATATTATTACCACTAGCTCTTGGACCTCCAGGAGGGAACCACACTCACCACCTCAACTCTGGTAAGCAGTTGGCCCATGCTGCCACCAAGTAAATAGCAGCACACTAGCTACAAACCCAATTTAAAGTCTCTGTAGCTGGACCTCCCAAAAGAGTCAGAGTCATTCACAACAGGAAGGCTTCTCTTAAAATAATTGCATCTCTGCATGCTTCTAGCAAATGGAGCCCACCTAAAAAGATGTTGTTATCAAAAAGCCATAGTTAAGTCTGTTCTTCTGTGTCTAGAATTCCTTTTTAAGCTTTCTCAGGTTATATGTGTATATAGTCAACCACGTTGACATGCCAATTTGTTTACAGAGGCTGCTTGTTCGTTCCCAGCCACTCAGACATGAAATAACCCCACAGAAATGATATAATTTGCAATACTGTTTGGCCAAAAGCTTCAGCATATTTCTAGATAAGGTTTATATCCTAAACTAACTCATCTCTATTAATCTGTGCATCGTGGAAAAGTTTCAGCACACTCTAGCAGAGATGTCTGTCTCCTGTGGTGGCTACATGCTTCTCACTGACTCGGCCTTTTCTCTCTCATATTCAGTTTAGTTTGACTGCCTAGCTCTACTATGCCCTCTCACAGGCCAAAACAGCTTCTTTGATTTTTAGCCAATAAAAGCAACACATACACAGAAGGAATTCCCACATCAATATTCTATGAGAAAAAAATCTATTTCCAATAAAAGGAAAGATGAAATGATATTATTTGGTGTAAAATTAGTAGAAAAGAGGAGTTTTTCCTGTCATTTCAAACTTGGTTGATGGTATCATAGTTAATAGAGCAAATAAAATGAGTAAGTAAAATCTAGTATTTTTATTAAGTTTTTTGAAAAAAGAACAATGTAATATATTTTAATCATATTCACCATCCATGCCTCCTCGTAACCTTCCTTATATCCCAGATATGATGCCTTTAATCTTCTTTTGCCTCCATGTACTATCTACCAGGGTTACTAGAATACCTTATCACACACATTTTCTAATCATTTTAAAGTTAATTTCAATGTGGATATTCAAACATCATTGCTAAATTACAAATTAATTAGTTATGTTGCTTATCTAAATTAAATTATTTTGTCTTGATTTTTTCTTCATTATACTGGATATTTCTATAATTCCCTTTCTTTCTTTTTTCCTCTTTCTTTACATGTACTGAATTTCTGTACCTGAGAATTCTACATTTTGACAACCATGTCTTTAATTATATAAGCTTATAATGAAGTCAAATACCTTGATTATATTCATAAATAATTCATTTATACTTGTTTGTCATGCTAGATTTGTTGAATTGCATTATGCAACAGTTAGAAATTTGGCAATTTGAATGTTGTCATTGTGTAACATAGTTATTCCCAGTATGCCTTAAAAGTTTTCAATAATTATCATTTTTATCTATTGTAAATGGAATGAAATTTTATTGGACACATATCAGAAACTGTGCTTGTCTTTCCATGTCTTTAATAAGTATGCTAACATTGAATGGTCTATGTATCATCTAGAGCCCCCGGACATCTCAAACAACAGGGATTCTGTATATTGTCATATTGAAGTCAAATATGTTAACTGTCAGACTGAATGGGAAGCGCTACAAAAAAGATTTCCTTGAACTGCATTGTTTGACTCCTCTTTATCTGTCTTTGGAGGTATTGTATGAGGAAGAACACTTACCTATTGCTTCCTATTTCAAGATTTTATTAGTTTCAAATGTAGCCTTGGGAGTTTAGCGTAGAACTCCTCACATAATGCTGACTGTATAGTAATCTCTAAAAATGGAGGTGACCTTTACCTACCCACTGAATATATATATTCCTGCAGAAGGTTAGCTATGTGGGGGACTTTGAGACTGAGGCTATTTTAGAGTTATTTAAGTTTTCCCCTTTGTAGATGTGCTTAATTACAGAGGCAAGGAATTACATAAATGGTCAAAAACAAAAATTATGCCGTTTTCTCAGGTCCTCAGCTCTGCAGGAAATGTATCTGATCTCACACACCAATATTCAGGGAGGAAATAAACTGGGAAAAAATATGGTTTGGAGATCTATCTCTCTCTCTCTATCTATCTATCTATCTATCTATCTATCTATCTATCTATCTATCTATCTATCTATCTATCATCTATCTATCTATCTATCTATCTATCTATCTATCTATCTATCTATCTATCTATCTATCTATCTATCTATCTAATATCCTGGCTGCAGTATCCTCTTCCTCTTCTTCTCCCAATTCCTCCCCTCCACCAAATCCAGCCCTCTGTTCCCACTGCCCAATCCACTCCTCCTCAGTTTCTGTTCAGGAAGGGGCAGGCCTCCCATGGATATCAATAAATCATGGCATATCAAGTTTCCATAAGACTAAGCACCTTTCATGTATTAAGGCTGAACAAGGGGATCCAGTATGAGAGTGGGACCCCTAAAGTAGGAAAAGAGTCAGAGACAGCCCTTGTTCCTACTGTTAGGAGTCCCACAAGAGGACTGAGCTACACAATTGTAACATATATGTAGAGTGCCTAGGTCAGTCCCATGCAGGTTCCCTGCCCATCCATCTCTGTGAACCCCAATTAGGCCAAGTTAGTTGATTCTGTGGGTTTTCTTGTGATTTCCTTGACCCGTCTTACCCTCAAATGTCTAAGAATCACTTAAAGTAATGTTCAACATCCTCAGTCATCAGGGAAATGCAAGTCAAAACGATTCTGAGATACTGTCTTATACCTGTCAGAAGGGTTATAATCGAAACTACAATTGACAGCATAAACTGGAGAGGCTGTGGAACAAGGGGAACACTTCTTGATTGCTGGTGGAAATGCACACTCATACAGCCACTTTGGAAATCAATATGGCAGTCTCTCAGAAAACTGAGAATCAATATACCATGAGATTCAACTATATCACTCTTCAGCATATACTCAAAAGACGCTCAATCATACCCCAAGGACCCTTGTTCAACTACAGTCATAGCAGCTTTATTTGTAATAACCAGAACATGGAAACAACATGGTGGACCTTCAGTCAAAGAAAGGATAAAGCAAATGTGCATATTTTCTTTATGTATTACACAATGGAGTATTACTCAGCTGTTAAAGATGGCATCACCAAATTTGATGGCAAATAAATAGAACTAGAAAAATATCACCCTAAGTGATGTAAATCAGACTGAAAATGACAAACATGGCATGTACTCACTCATAAGTGGATATAAGATGTAAAATAAAGGATAACTATACTACAATCCACAAACAAAGAGAAACTAGGTAACAAGGAAGACTCAAAAGGGGGATGTCCAGATCTCCCTGGGATGGGGAAATAGAAGATATTTGGGGAGTGGACTGTGGGAAGATGATGATGAGAACATGAAAGATCAGGTGGGGGAGGTCGAAACTGAGGGAGAGTGTACTGAGGGTACACGAAAGGGGGGGCATTTCAGAGTCAGGTAAAAGCATGGTTTGAACATCTTGCAACCACTTTTCATTTCTTTCCCTTACACATACTATTGGATAAGGCATTGTTTATTCCATTCTGATTTCTCCTTTTCAGTTACATATATATGACTTAAAAAAACAAAGATTATAATAAATACATGTATATCTATTTAGATATAATTCTGAAAAGGAGAGTTTTAGAAACAGTTGATGCCAGGCTTGTTAAAGAGTGATTGATACAGCATGGATATATATAACATAATAATATATATAACAAAAGGAGGGAGATTTGAATTATTAAATGTGAAGTCAGTTTAATAGAAAATGAATTGAGAATATTAAATCTATATTTACTAGTGTAACTAATTTTTGTATGTCTATAGGATGCATCAAAGAAATATAAAATTGTTATAGATCATAAAATAAACAATTTATTTTTATATTAATTTTCAAGATACTGCTTGTTGCTAGCAAGCAAAATTATTGTTCAGAGCTACAAATTAAAAAAAGATGAAATTTTATTTAACAATGACACTACTGGATATCTGTAGCTATACTGTTATTTGTGTATCAAAGATCTATGCTTGGGCTGGCACATATGGCTTAGTGGTTAATAGAATATGAGGTAGATGAAAAGTGTGATAGTTTAAATGTAACTGACCACCATAAGGTCATATTCGGAAGTGCCACTTTGTTTGTGTAGGTGTGGCCTTTTGGGAGGAAGAGTGTCACTGTGGAAGTAGGTTTTGAGGTCTCATATATGCTCAAAACACGCCCACTATCTCAGAGACCACTTTCTGTTGCCTGTTGGTCAAGATGTTGGAATCTCAGCTCATTCTTCAGCACCATGTTGACCTGCACTCCACCATGTAGTACCATGATAATGGACTGAACTTTTGAAAATATAAGTTACCCCAATTAAAGGTTTTTGTTTATAAAGTGGCCTTCAACATGGTGTCTGTTCACAGTAATTGAAACCCTAAGACAGAGAAGTTATGGTTCAGTAGCAAGTTAGCAAGGGCTATAGAACTGTTGTTATTACAATTTAAAAAAAACAAAAACAAAAATAACACCTATGGTGTCTTCACCATTAATTCTAACACCAGGCTTTTCAGTAGCAGTCACATCACTAAATCTTCAGTTATGAAAACCTGAAATGCAGAGTAAAATCAATCACACTCCCATGTTTTACAGTGTAAAACTGACCTTTGAAAAATGCAGTGATCACAGTCAAATATCAGCAAAACAATGTTAGTCCTCAAGCAAATTTATGAACAGTTGCTGTTATCCAGATTGTAACTAACAAATTAGCATATTTCATAAATTATGCATACGCTATATACAGTACTTTAAAGATGATTCTTATACTCTGGTATGTAATTTACTTAGGAGAATTGCACAAATGGAGATGGAAAGCATAGGAAGAAGTTGTAACAGGTATAATACGTGGGCTCAAATTATAGCAACAGGAGATTGCTCTGATGTAACTGCTGCAATTCATTATGAACTGTCTTGTTATTTCAGTTAGTATTTTTATTACATCATCACGTACATTTGTGTGTCTCTTAACTAAAAAGGTTGCTATATACAGTGTATATATTTTTGGGTTTGTAGGTATAGCCTTTTAACAGATTTGTGGGTTTTTTTGGCTCTATGTGATGAAATATACTATTATGCATATGGACCTTAATTATTCATCACTAACACTATTTTTCTTAGTGTTTCTTCATATTCACTATGAAAAAAATTGGAATATTATATTTATTGATAATATTTTGGAAAAACAGGATTTTACAATAAAATATACATACAATTGATGCAAAATATATACTTGCTTTATGCTACTGGGAAACAAAGCCTTTTTTTGGTCACAAGAGAATACTATATATATGGTTTTACTTATTATCTATTTGTTTCTGTTATAAACCAGTGCATTCAGCATTTCTACAAAGTCAACTATTGTTTCTTTAATAGAATAGCTTAATATGACAATTATCAGTTAATGAGGGAAGCATTTGTTTGCTTTGATGATAGTGGGTATCTAACACCCAATAACACAAATGCTAAGTGCCTGCTCTACTACTGTGTTAGTTTGAATGCAATTGACCCCAAAATCTCATAGAGAATGGCACTATTAGGAAGAGTGGCTTTGCTGGAGTGACTATGACCTTGTCAGAGGAAGTGTGTCTCTGTGGGGGAAGGTTTTGAGATTCCCTATTCTCAGCGTACTGCCCAGTATCTCAAATGACTTGCTGTTGCCTACAAGCTAAGCCGTAGCCAACATTATCTCTTTCTAGACACCACCATGCTTCCCGTCATAATGATAATGTACTAAACCTCTGAAATAGTAAGCGAGTCCCCCGATTAAATGTTGTCTTATAAGAGTTGCTATGGCCCTGGTGTTTCGTCACATCAATATAAACCCTAAGACAATCACCACATTGCTCAGAATCCCCAAATATTCAAAATAACAATTTTTCTGATTCTTGTTATTAAGTTGAATATTATCCAGATATACAGGATGACAATTTACATAGATACTTTTGTTTGTTTTTACAAGGACAATTTAAACTCTGATCATCACGGGGCCTAGGTGAAAGAAGTACATCTGATTATTATTCAGTATTTGGTTAATGGGAAACCTTGCAAATGAGCACATTTCAATTTTACATCTTGTTGACAGGGTCCTCTTACATTTAAGAGTATGGTGTGCAGATGCATTATTATACAAACACTCCCCCCCACACACACACTATTGTCATTATTGTCATTGACAGAAGTATGGCAGCAAGCAGGCAGACATGGTGCTTGAGGCTCTGAGTGTTCTCCATCATGACACACAGGCAGAAGGAAAAGACATCGAGCCACTTATTAATACTGTTTTGAGCTTCTGAGTCCTCACAGCCCACTCCTCGTGACACACATCCTCCAACAATATCACACCTACTCCAACAAGGGCACACCTACCAATATTGACAGTGCCTGTGAGTCTATGGGGCCATTTTCATTCAAACTACTACAACACGGGTGCTTGTTTTATCCTCATTGAAGACAATACAACTAAAAGTGCAAAAGGTTTAATATTTAAAATACGTATTCTTTCATTCTACCTATTATATTGACCCATGAATAAGAGAATCCTTCAATGGTTTTATGCATTATTTTCTTGCATTTCGTTTTCTCTACATCACATTGCCTCAATTTGAAAATAAACAAAAATCCAATATAAAAAGGAGTAAAATGAAGAAAAAGGTTCAATATGCATATCAATAATGGACAAAATAACTTATAGATTGATAATTGTAATAGTTCTATTGAGTCAAACTAATGTAAGGCACTGACTCCCTGAATGGGAACTGAAAGATCTAACAGTTTTCACAATCCTGTGATGAATTTTCCTCCTTCACTATTATGTTATATCTTCCTTGGGAAAATACTAATCTTTATATATTAATATGATTTTGAAAATAACATTTATTTTATAAGAAGCCTTCTGGAGATTTGTATATTTAAAGATTTATTCTCTATTGAGCTTTATTTGTCTGTTACATATATGATCATTTTTCTCATAAACACTTTGAGATTATTTAACTCTTTACTAGAGTGCATTTTTTTACATATGTTTCATAAATTCTAATTTGTTTTACTCAATAGAGAACAGGCTCTTGTGGTGTAACCAATGATCATCTAGTTTTCATGTGGGAAACTCCATATACCTCACCTTTCCTGCTGCATCCATCATGTAAGACTGCAGTATTCTCCAGTCCACAGCTATGCTGGGGAAGTCTTCATAAATGTGAATAAATTTGCTTCCCAATATTCTTCAGGGAGATGAATATGGTCATTTCAATTCCAAATCCAAAGTAGTTGAGATAGCAAGATTGTAGAGAGGTTTTCTGCACACGCACTTAGCAAGATACTGTCATGTACATAATTTTATGATCTACACGTGTGAGCTACAGTAACGTTAGGATTAACTTTCTTATAGAGACACAGTCAATAGAGCTGTAAATATCACATTTCTTCATGCCTATTTCACATGATGGACAAGTAGCAAAATTGTTTTGTTTGTAATGCCTCCCCAAGCTATTTTGTATTGTCACAATATACAAAGCTTGGCTACACCAAATGCATCAACTTATTTGTATTACTTCAGTGGAACAAAAGATTTCAGAGAGACACATTAATTTTATTCTTATTCGACAATGACATTGAAAAGACATTAATATTTGTGCAGTTGTTCGTGCTTCTTTTCTCGCCCTATTCTTGTTTCTAAATGGCACAGGAACTAACTGTGCGCTTGACATTCCTACTGCCTTTTATTAAATTATCTCAACATTACTAAATTCTTGATATTTAAATGACAAATTTACCAATTCTTGTAGGGAACTCAATTGTTTAAGCAAATTCTTCCCATGTATATTGTACTAAGATGTATAATAGTGTATTATATAGTGAAAATAGGAGAAAGATTATCATGAATGACGTATACATTGTGATTTAGACGATTTCAAAGGTCAGGCTTATATATTCAACACTAGCTTTCCTTATTACATCTTATTGTCGTTAAGATGTACTATGTTTTGGAAATAATTGACAAATTTTATTAGAAAAATCATGCATATTTTAAAAATCGTGAACAATTAACAGAACCCATAATGCAATCGGACAAGTTTCCACCTCCTCATACTGTATGGACCATGGTAAAACAAAACAAACTTTCTTAACTATTACGTATCAACAGTGATTGCTTGATGGTCCTGTAACATGTAAAGAAAGAGACAACTTCGACATATACGAACTGTATTGCTTTGTTCCACAATATAAAAAGAGTCAAACTCCCTGGTAGAGTGAGGACGGAAGCAAAACCTGTCTCAGATCTGCCACACAACCTCAGTATCAGATCTAAGTTAGGTGCTGTCACTTTGTTTTAACCTGAAGGTCCCACTCTGTCCAGTTCTTTTCAGGAGTCTACGGAGGGATATTCAGCTCTTTCTCACTCATTCAAAGCATTCTACAGTGAACGCTAATGGGGGAAAAGAACAAGCAAGATGCATTTCAAATGTAGGATTGCATTACTTTTCACAACTCAAAGATGTGTCAGGGGCACGCTGGGTTTTGTTTTGAGGGCGGGGAGATGACAGGAAAGGAATCCTGAGCCCCCATTGGCTCGCGACTAGCCACTGCAGCTGAGTCTCCTCACCACCACCCCTCCCTCCCAGAGAGCATTATTGATCTGAAGGGTAAATGTGGAGGGAGCCACAGAGAGGGTCCAAGCGTTTCTGAGAAGAGAAGCTGCCTCTTCCAGGAACAAAGTGGTGTCTGCTGGCTGCCTGGCCTGAGAACCTTCTGTGAATTAAAGGGGACAAACATGAGCGTTCGTGGTTTGTTACAGTGATTTAGAAGAGGGAAGAGAGAGAGAAAGAGGGAGAAGTCGCACCTTGGAGCAAGGCTGCTGTTGCATCCCGCTGCTGCCCTTTCGGTGGCTGTTCCTGCAGCTGCATTTGCTCTCAGCCATCAGGTAAGGCTCCTTTTTAACAGAGGTTTGATTTCTCGTGTGTCATCGCTTCGGGGAACACACACAGGGACGCGTGCATGGTTAATAAAGTGATGCCGGGTTAGTCTAAGCTAGAGAGTGCTGTTCACCGACATGGCATTCAAATCCGGAGCTGAAGAGTGGGTTTGCTTTAGGAAAGTTCTGCAAGTTCTAAACAAGTCTGTAGAAGGGAAAAGCTGCTTTCAAGCGTTCACCACCGCTGCACCTCAGCTTGGCTAGGTTTTCAAGTGAAAGTAAGCGGGTTAGCCATGGATGTTCAACTGGTTATTTTGTAAATGCTTTCAGTGTGGCTTTAAAGCAAAATACTTTCGTTTCAAAATGGCAATTTCCTTCACTACTTCATTGACAAAATTTTGAAACATTCCTATTTAAATTACAAGAGTGAAAAGATTTAATATTTCAGTAGTGGACCTCTCAGTGTACAGGCACCTGCGTTTCCTACCACAAAACTCGTATGGGACAATTTCTATGAAGGTTAAGGGTTGTATATTATGATCCGGAATTTTTTTCGAAGGCATTAATTATTTGATGCTCGTAAAAGATACAAGAATTACAAGAATGGGAAGGAGAGCATAGAAGCTAAGGATTCTTCCAAGACAATTATTGCCATTTTTATAAACAATACTTAACACCATCGGTTCTTTTCCCCTTCTTGTATTGGGATCGTGGTGGCTTCAGAAACGTCTGTATTGGTGTCTGAGATGCCTCTTCCATGTACATTTCTCTGTACTCTCAGGCGAGGCAACTGACATACTTTTGGCTGATTCTGTAACCATTTCATGATTTCCAGTTTCTCATCAGGTATTTTAAAGCTCATTCATACACATCTCAGCAAGAAAATCACTTTGCATACTTTGGGGGATTTACATGAAGTATATTCAGGCTATATGTGCACAGCTTAAAATACCCTAGAGATAACATAACAGTGGAAACTCTAAAGAAGCATGTGTTGGTTTGATCTTCAAAGCATGTATGATCTGATGTGGAATTGATGAAATAGTATTTAGACACAAGCCATCCATGAGCACTGAACCTCGATATCACAACATAATTTACTGCTACATTAGGCTGTCCAATTTAAAATACCTTTTTAATTTTTTGACAGTATTGTTTGCAGAAAGGAATAGATTTATGCTGTATATACCCCCCCCTGCTTACATTCTCACCTAACATGCCTTCAGAATTGAAAGGCAGTTGAGTGTTCCTTCCTACAGCAGTTGATTGACACATTGTTTTGGAGTGTTCCAGTGCAGAACCATACTTAACTATTCCATTTAACTAACTGGCACAACCTGCTTACTCAGCAACACGACAAGAGGGTTTTCTCCACCTGCTAGGGAAACTCTTGGAGTAAAAAGAGATTCATAATTAACTTGAAATCCCACTTTAGAATATCTATTCCTTCATTCACAATACTTCCTTCAAAATTTAACTTCAACCATTAATATGAAACTTAAGTTCTTACTCAGAGAAAAGGAAGCATTTATTTTTATGGTCTCTGCTGTGTTTCCCTAGTCCCCAGTTGCTATACTCTTAACTTCTACTGCAGTGTGCTGTTTTCAAGCAGTCGGAGGGGTTCCAAGCCAAGTGTTTCCTGACTGGAGCTCCCTCCTTACAGTGACCTGTTTAGTGGTGTGATCATTTCACGTAAGCCCCAGAAAACCAAAGAGCTCCATTAGGAGGGGTGATTGTCATTCCTTCCACATGTGCTATGTTCTTCTTATGGCAAAAATAGTACTTACCTTATCAGGAAAAGCATCCTGGACTAATGCTTGAGTTGACAGACTTACTCCTGAATTATAGGACACCATGCTTATCTGCTTACATTGAGATTATATATATTTGGGATTGTGGCAGGAGGATATTCATAGAGTCATTTGTCATACAGGCTAAAAACAATCAATCTTATGAATTCAGGTCTGTTGAAGTATATGTCACTCTTGCCTCTTAAAATGCATTGTGAGGAACACCTAATCATGCTTGCTAATGAATTAAACCTGAAGATCTTCTGTTTACACTGTGTTTATGTTAATTTGAAGTATCACGTTCTTTTCACACCTATACCATCTAGATTTCATGTCATTAAATCTAAGGATATGTTAGAGAGGTGCAGAGCAATGCTTCTGTTTAGAAGTGGGCCATGTTTTCTTGTAAAAATGCTAACTCTAAAACCTTGGGTAATAAAATGACCTCTTAGTGCATCTTGTTACAAGCATCTTTACACTTCCAAAGGAAAATGTGGCTAATAGGTCTCATGTAAGTTACGACAGTGTTGTGTTTATCTTTGAACAATTCATTGCCTTTAAAATGTGATTATATCACATATTATCAGTATCAGAAAAATAGACAGCATTCAATTGATAATATTGTGTCAATGATAATCCTATTTATAGTAAAACCTAAGCAGAAATAGTTCATCCATTCTGCTTTAAAATATTGACTTTTAAAATAAATGTTGAAAATAAATTATTCAGTTATGCAAGAGTTGAAATTTTATGGATTTTACCTGGGACATTTTTTTATTAACTGAAGATAAGTGATAATCCAACATTTTATAGGGTGATAACTGTTAAAAGTACTTTTGAGTTTTGGTTTTAAGGCAAATGTGTTTTTCCTAAATTGCCATGCAGAAGGGCTGATATATCACGACCACACTGTTAAGGAGAAATGTGTGTGAATGTGTGTAATGCATGCTGTGTTAAGTAACACCATAATTTCTCAGAGTTAAAGTACCATGTACTAATTTGATGAGTACTATGGAATAAAATTTTATATTAGACTAAGCCAAAGCTGTACTCAATAAAAAATTAAGTAAAAAATAAGCTGTATATGGTATGAATTTCCTCTTGTCATATCCTTGGAACATGTTCTAAGATCTCAATTATTCATTTATTATATTTTATTATGTCATTAAATAATTACATCCTATCATATCAAAACCAGAGCATATGCACATTTTACTATACATTTAGTTTTATTCAGGTTGATAAACACTAATAATGTATTAGTCTTTACAATGTAAGGGATAAATTAAATTGTTATTTTGCAGCAGTTTTTTTCTCTGTCATTGAATTTTATTGTAACCTATATTCAGTAAATATCTGTATGACTGCTTTATAAATGAATTCATATTACCTTGAATATATGGACACATTATTATACCCTGAAAAATCATTCTTACAATATATAGTTTTCATGCAAGAATGTGTTAGAACTATATATAGTGAGAGATGAAGATGAAGCCTGTGCATAGATACTTATTGGTAAATGAGAGGGCTTATACCCCAGTGTCTAACAGAGATGCTCAAATGACTAAAATATGCATGATTTATTTTTCATTTCCATGTAAGTATCCAACGTTAGGAGAGAGGTATTGAATTTAGACTCATCAGGAAAGTAGGATGTTAGTTTTGGGAATGCCTTATAACAACTTTAATGTATTATGCAATTAATGGGTCTCATAGCTCATGTTTTCTAAATATTATGATATGTGAAAACATGCCCTGGGTATAAAAATTAAAATCCTTATTACTTTACTGCCTGATGATATCTTGAAGATTGAACAAAGGCTTAAAACAATGTCATAATAATTAGTCTCTGGGCATTTGGGAGCAAACTGTTTAACTTCTTGATTATAAGCTTTTTGTACTAGTTAATGTGGTGTACAATTACATCATTGGCAATGCTCATTAATGGAAATGTCCTCTTTAAAATTCAACAGCAGTGGCTTTGGCTACAGCTAACAATAAGACCCACCATATTAAATCATAAAAAATGTGTCAGGATTTATTAAGTGCTGGACATTATTATCTCAATGGAGATGAAACTTCCCTTAGGCTACATATATGTATGTATAAATCTGGGCCACTGAGATGGCTTGGTGCCTAAAGACACCTGTCATCACATCTGGTATCCTGAATTCAATCCTCAGGACCCATGTCATGGAGGCAAAGAACCAACTCTTAAAAGTTGTCCTCTGATGCACAAAATTCCATGTGCATGTGCACACACACACACACACACATTTATACTAAATAAATAAATGCAAAAATTATTTTGCAAGAATTCAATAAATTGGCATACTTACTTGCATTATGGTAGAATCACTAATTGTGAAGAAGGCTTAGGTTTATAAAAGGGAGACTAGTAATATTGAGCAAGACTATAGAAACTGTTCCCAATTAAGAGTGCTTACTGTGCTTGCAGAGGGCTGAAGCTCGGGTCCCCCATATCCACACTGAGAAATTTACAACCAGCTCCAGTAGTTCAAATGCCCACTTCTAGCATTTATGGACAATTCATTCACTCACGCACAAACCCACCTTCACACACACACACACACACACACACACACTCTCTCTCTCTCTCTCTCTCTCTCTCTCTCTCTCTCTCTCACACACACACACACACACACAAAAGAAAAATGAAATATTCAAAAAAGATCAGAGGATGTCAATAGAGTCAAAAGTGGTGGTGATATTATTTCTTTTAATGGATATTTGGAGAAACGAAGAGATGAGATATCATTTAAGAAATACCTGAGAATGAAGATTGAAAATAGCAATATCCAGATATCAAATAAAGTGTTGTAGGCATGGCTGTAGTATTTAAAAATCAAATACTGAATTTTATCTGATATTCTAAAATTTACTCTATAATACATTCTTTATTGATGGAAATAAATGCAACATTTTGTTAACTCAGTTTTCCACACAAGACATGATTTACAAATTTTATAAGAGAAGTAAGTGTTGAAAACAAATAAAATGTGCCAATAATATTAAAATGAAAATAAATATCCTTACTTAGTTGTAAGTTTTAATTACTTCTGAGATTACTTATAGTAGTGATATAAGTAGCAATAAAAATATAGTCACAGGCACTGTTATTGGAATTATATTCAATCAGAGATCTTGCCTTAAATGGTGGTCCTATAGATTATAATACAGCTCAAAATGTATTGATGCCTAGTGATATAGCTATTATAGGTTTGTACCTATCATAGGGTTGCACTAATTTGTGGGATTGCTGACGTAAACAATATAAGTATATTTCAGGTAGTATAAAATAATATATTTTGTGCATAATAGTTGAAATGATTAAAATTTGCTACTGGATTATACTTTTAATTAATATTTTGTAGAATTGTTGTTTTACTTTGGAAACTTTTACTTTGAAGACCATGTTGTGGTATGCTAGCATCAATCTCCTGTAATTTATGTTAATTGCATCATGATTTCATCAGAAATACCAGTCCAGTATTCACTTGACTTACACTATCTAGTTTTTTGTAATATATTTAACAGCATTTGTAGAATGGTGACATTCTCTAAAGGTTCATTTCCCAGAATGCATCGATGTCCTTAAACATGCCTATATATCTACAATGAAACGTTCTTCAGCAACTTTATAAAACAATATTTCCATAAAGGGTTGTCATTCCTACAAGGGATGTGACTGCTGGCAGATTTTAAAGTAAGATTTAGCTCAGATTCCTCCCTTCCTTGATTACCGGCAATAGGATATGAAGTGGAGAGTGGAGTATAAGGTTTTGGCAAGGCTCTAAGTTATATGTTAAGCAAGAAGGATAAGGCTGGGATAAATTTTTGAAATCAGCAATCACTTCCGAGGGAGAAATTTATTTTTCATAATCAGATTCCAGCATATGTGCTAAGCTGTCCATGAGAAGATATCCAGTATTGGGTAAATCCTGATAGAATGAATTGTATTGTAGCTACAATCTCTGTATTGTAGCTGTTATGTGTTCTAGCGTGAATATTAGGTATAGTTAAGCTGTAGTATGAAATGTTAACAGGGGTATTGATGGGATATTTCTTCTCTAATACATTCAATATTCTAAATTGTCATTTAGCATTCATATTGTGTGTAATAAAATGAGGGAGTAAAATAAGGATAAGGTTCACTTATGGTATGTGGCCTGTTTCAGCCTATAAGTTATTTATGCCCAAGCAGGAACATTGCAGAGCAGGTAGGTGTAACTTTCTGGAACCAGATATTAAGGCCTGATACCTCAAAACACAGGATGGAATCCTAGAAACACTGGCCTGTTTAGGGGATTTAGGTGCATTTAAGTGCTAAATTATTGAGAATAATATTTGGAAGCATCAAAATGAAAAACCACAGTTTTGACACTTAAACAAAAACACTTTCTTAAGCTTTTTACTTTGTTACAATTTTATTTTCCTCTGAAGTCCTCATTCTCTTTGGAATAGTTTTTTTTTCCCTTAAGACTTCTAGTTACTACTTCCTAAGATATCATGGGACTTGGAGAATTTCTTAGACTATCTACATAGAGACTCAAAAGAGATGCAAGCCTTTGCAAAAACGTTGGTTTAAATACTACTTCTGTGTTGTTTTCCAAACTGTCTTGATTTCCATTTTTAATTACAAATCAGACTGACATCTTATAATGTGTACTACATAGTTCTATTTGAATATTAATAGTCATTTCAAGAATAATTTGCTAAAAACCAATTCCTGATTTCTACTTTGTCGTTGTCATAGTTTAAGTACACTACTCTTCTTTGTAATCATGTTCATCTTGGTGAATTACACAATGTATTCATCAGCTTTTCATAGCTCTGACAAAATACTTGAAACAACCAACTTTAGAAAGCTATTTTAGCTCATGGTTTTGAGACTGCAGACTGTGGTCATCTGTTCCTGATGTTTTTGAGTTTCTGGAGGTTGATGCATCATGACATGCAATAAATAGCAGAACGAACGTATCACTCTACAATCCCCAGGAAGCAGGGAGGAAGAGAGCACAGTGACAATATCACCTTCAAGTACATGTTCCAGTAACATGTCCTCTAATGGCTCTAAAAACTGAAGACTTATCCTCTCCCAGTAGTTTTACTGTATGGAAATCAAGCCTTCGACACACTGCCTTTGAAAGACATTTATAACTCAAAATATAATGCAGAGCTAGAGCTAGTCCCAAAAGCTTGGAACTTTATGATCATTTCTGAGACTTTCCTGGTCCCCACTTATTCAACTATACATTAGCTTTGATAGCTTCATAGTAGCCAAGTTTGGAATAGATATACCTTCAAGTCGATTAATTCTTGTGTCCCGTATCGACAGTCATCTTTATCTTAGTCACATTTATTTTAGATCTAGATTGAACGATTTCAACCAAATTGTTCCTTAAGTTAATACTTTTGTAATTTATCCTCCTTCTACCATAACTTGTAGTATAGTGTGCAGGTGTACAACCATCTAGATCATCATGAAAGAATTACACTTGGCTTAGAATCCATGACTAGCCAGATTTCTCTTTTTTGTATTAGCCAAGCTCTTATTTATAAAAAAGACCTCATCCTAATTGAGCCACATATTTTATTTTAAGTGAAATTGTTTCGTCATAATTTCTGTGTGTTATCTTTAAGCATTGCCTGTAAATTATACTTGTTTTCCAAGGAGAATCATTACCTTTATCCATCTCTAATGTATTTAATTGAAATAGAAGAATATTAATTATTTAACTGGATTATGTCATTGCATTATAGATTATCTAATATCTAATTTAAAATGTGTTGAATTAATAATTTTTCTAAATCTTTATGTTCAGTGCTAACCATAAGCAATGTTACCTTCCTAAAATTCTAGACATGAACAGGAATTCACAACTTCCATTCCTCTATACCATCACAAGATTAAATGACCAATACTCTTCAGTGTACTGTGTGGCTGATGTATGATGACTAGCAAGTTAGCTATTTTATAAAAAATTAAAAATAATTTAAACTAATGGTAGGTTTGTTGAGATGCAATACCACTGTAGGCTAGCAAGCTTCTCTACTTTGTTAGGAAATAATAAGCAATTCTGTGAGAGGAGTTCTTCATAATAGCATCTGGTACCTGAAAGACCTCAAAAAGTGTAGTGAATGAATATTGCAGGAATAAATATGAGCACATAAATTTACCCAAACATATACATATATATAAACTTGTCTGAAAAATTCAGATAGCATGCAAAAAACCTTTAGAGAAAAGAATAAAGTGTGCAATTTTGATTAAGATACCTTTATAAATATAATTTGTCCTACAAATACACTAATAATTTGCAACATATGTGTATATTTGTGTTTATTACAGAAGCTATCTCCTCATATTAATAGTTGAAATGAATACAACACTACTTGAGTGCTAGACATAGAAGCATTTGAAAGTTCAAAACAGAATATGAAATGCTAAATGGAGGCTTACAAAGGTTTTCCTAATTGACTGCAAGATTCAGTTTTGTTATCTGAAGAGCACAGAGGAGAATCTGCATTAACACCTGAACTTGAGTCTATGTACAGTCCAGAGCACCTAAAGAAGCAATTAAATGGTTTAATCTTAAAGTCTTCCAAAGTTCACTTCAGTAACTCTCTTTAGAGGCCATTGCTAATTCTTCTTGAATTACTATTGCTTCAAACTGTACAGCCTTAATTTGAGCAGTATTCAGAATTCCATTCTCTCTAATGGAGTTAATTGCATTATGAAAGTCAGCTTCAAGTGGAAACTTAATTCTTCTTGTGAAGTATCTCTTGACATAGTCCTCTCTCTTCAACTTGACACTTTTACCCATTTGTGCAGATAATGTAGCAACTACTCTTCCTGACTCACAACAGCTTCCAAGGAATATTTTTGACAAATCAAAGCATGTTAGCTATGTGCAGCTGCCTTCAATTTTGTACATGCTCAGGCAGCCTGCTCTAATATACTCTTAAGTCCTTGGAACATTAGCAAATCTCTGAGCTTTTAAACAGGCAGTGACCTACTCATTTAGAGGGCCGCTTCAGTGAAGCACGAGCTCACTTAGGTTAATGACGGATCATGGAGCTGTTTGATTTGCAGTGAGCTAAGTTGCCCATTATCCCTAACATGCATGTGGGTCATGTCACCACATCCAAATAATGTTGAGCTTCTTTTCTTGTTCTTTAGATTTGCAAGTTACTGTAGGAAACCTTACTGCGGAAGTTCTTGAGGCTTTATACACAGTCACTGCAGATGAATGACTAAATTTGCCCACAGTAGGGAGCTCAACTACATCTATTTCTTGTAAGAACAGCAACTGCTTATTCAGATTTCATTTGAGCTTCACCATTATCAGAAAAATAGATGTTTTTCTATTTTTATCCATGCCTGTTATTTTTTGTTCCTTTTAAACTATTTTTTTTTGTTTTCCTTCTTTTTATCGAGAAAAGAATAGGGAGTGCATGACTGGTTTCTTCAGTATTAAAACTTCTAAAGAAACCACAATAGCACAATTATGCCACTATTGTTTCGCTATGTACATATAGTTAAGCACAACTATACAAAGACTCCTATACAAGCGTGGCTTCATAAAAGAAGTCTATCCATAGTGTGTTAAAATGTTATATTACTCATAAATATATCAGCAAGCACCCAAATTGTCTCTCTTGACAACATGGTAATTACTTATTTTACAACTCTAATTTCTCTATAATTCTGTACCATCACTTTCGAGGCATACATTAATGTTAAGAAGTTTGAAAATTGAGGGGAATACACTGGAAAACACACTCTACATGATTTCCAAAGCCTTTTTAAATGTCTTTGCTTTTCAGCATTATCACAACTGTGTACATGCCTATGCACACCTAGAAAAAGGCACATACAACAAAAGAAGATCATCTTCTTTGCTGAAATCTCTAAAGCTAGCTAAGTGTTTCTCATAGAAGAAAATAGATGCTTCTGGTATTAATCCTTCCTAAAAATGAAATACTTTCACACTACACTGAAATATGAATGACAGTGGGAAAACAACTGCATTTATTCTCCCTCTGTGATTTATAATAGAGATGGCAGCCATGGGGCAGGTGAAGAAGAGTGAGCTCATGTGTGTTTGATGCCAGCCTTAGTGTAGTACAGAGGAAGAGAGTATTGTGTTGTATTCTGGTTCTGTTAGTAAATTAATTTAAAGATGGTCCATTAGTTCATGTCACTACAGAAAACTGATAAGTTATGAGTATTATACAAATTTCAATTGGAGGGAAGCATCTAAATGTTTTGGATTCACAGAAAACTACAATGAAAAATTATTGCATTTTTCTTTCTAATCACAGAGCTGTGATTAATAACTCTAACCCAGAGCCAATATATTATCATTATTGGTTACTTAACCAATTATTTTAAAAAGTAGATATGTTCTTTCACTCTCTCTTGCCAAGAAAATTTTCAAACTTTGTAAACATAGGAAGATAATTTTAGGATAAAATGTTAGATCTAAAATTACCTTTAAAAAATAAGACGTTCCTCACAAAATGCACCTATTTCTCCTGATAAAAATTAATAGAAGCATTCAAAACTTAATTATGGCTTTACCAGTGGATTTGGATTCATTGATTAAAATATATTTAGAAAATTGTACTGTGTGAATTTAGCATAAGAGAAAGCAGTTGGTTTTGGTAACTAATTGCAAAACTAACAAACTCCCTCAGAGTCTGTAGTTTTGGGTTATTGTACAATTTGCCACATAGTACTTAGAGTTACCATGCTTTATTCTTGACTAACAAGAAGAATGTCTATATATCTCACCTGCCCCAGACTGCTTCTCATAACACCATCTGGACTTTGGCTCTTGATTATTCTAACTGTAAGATGAGTGGTATTGCAGGATGTTATCACACGCCGTGTCTTTCCATGGCAAACATTTGGAGGAACATGGAGCCCCCCTTCATGGGCTCTACACTTCCTTTTGTTTCCATGGTCAGAATCATGAGACTTTCATTTCCCTTGTGTTGCATGCTTTTTGTTGTTATTGTTGTTGTTGTTTAATTGTGTATATATAGGTATAGATTAGCCCTGACTGACAATGACTTGGTTTACAATTTCTCCTCTTTAGGATGATATGAAGCTATATGCCTTCAGCTCTTAGTATTTCAACCTCTTTTTTAGCAAGGGTATGTTGCATTTACTCTAGTAATGCTGGTTTCTCAATGGCAAAACATGGATTGCAGATGGAGGCTCTGTGGAAGAGGCATACAACTCTACAGTGTCATGTGCTGTGTTCAATGCATTAGGTGTACAATTTCCGTTTGTACTTATGGTATTAGCAACTATGAATGGGTTTTCCAGAGTAAATCCCTTGGAAGATACAGGAGCATCTGTGATAAATTTACTAATCTAAATTTTAAAATACTTTTGCAATTACTTATTTAACATTATCCATTTCAAGTCACATGTTTACATTTTAGGCAAAGCCATCTGGAGGTGAAGTCTAATCCAAGAAGTGACTAATAAGAGCTTGATTTAGGCTTCCGTACAGTTCCAGTTCCTTAGATGATATTTTTAGGTCTTTTCCCTCAAATATAACCTGTTCAGGCTTTTCAGTTCTTGTCATCTGATGTATTTTTGTTCGATATAAAATTATTTATAATTTAAGTACATTTTCAGGCATTACTGTATATTAAATACAACTTCTTAATATAAAATCGAGTTAATTACAGGTGAATATGTCAGAATGTTCATCTGTGTTCATATTCAGCTGCCCCCTCACTCCCAGGGACAACTGTTCACTCCAGCACCCCATAACTGAACCACCATATCGTCTTTTCTATATTCTTCTCATATTATTGGAGCAGATCCTGTTTTGCTCTGTCTACACCCACGTCCATAGTGATCTCACCCAAGTTCATAATTTTAGACACCATATGCCAAAAACTCAGAAATATACATACCCTAGCTCAGATTTACCTAAAATAAGTCTGTACCCATGTGCTTTTCTTGGCATATAAATCACAGTTCTGATAAACATCTCAAATCCACATGTCCAGAATGAATTCATGGACTTCACTCACAAGCATTTGCTATGCTCAGATTTCACTATTCGACAAGACCATCTTTCCATCCAGTTAATCAAGCTGAAATGTTTCAATGGAACTCACTTACACCAATTTACTCAGAAATCCTCTTACCCCTATATCCAAAGCATGTGTAGACTCCCACCAAATCTCAGTAGTTTTCTAATCTTACCTCCAAAAACAACTGAATTATTACTTCTATCCCTTAGTGGTTAATTTAAGGATCAACTTTAGCTACTTAAAATATGCCTCAATAAGAGATTGAGCTGTAGGTCAGTGGTAGAGTACATGCTCCAAGATTTATGGTCAATATCTGGTACTGTCAAAAGATTACATTTCTTTGAATAATTTTTGTTGCTGTTATTGTTTGGGGAAAATGAATGCTTTCCATTCAGATCAGCAGGTATGTCAGAAGTCTTTAGGATATATACTTCTTAATTTTATTTCCTTTTTTATATTTTGAAATTAATATCATTACTTTCCCTCTACCTTTCCTGACTCCAGCCCTTCCCATGTAATTCCCACTTTTTCAAATCCATGTCCTCTATTTATTTAATTGTTGTTCAAGATATGTATATGTGTGAGTACACATTTATGTACATATTCCTAAATATAAAGAAATACAATAGTACATATCATGTACTTGTATGTATTTGGTTCCAGGACTGAACGCTTGGTACTGGATAACAATTTGGGGGGCTTTACCCAGGGGGAGCCTATTTCTCTTGTTCTCTTCATTTTATATTGACTGTAACCCTTGATCTCAAGTTCTGTCCCCATGAAATTTTCTTCGTCTCTAGTACCACCTCATCTGTGGCATCACAGTTCAGGACTTTTTTTTTTTTTAAGGTGGCCATATTGCTAAGACTTCTTGCATAGAGCTTCTTATTCAGAATCATTTTATGTTTACTTAAAAAGCACACACTTCATAACTATTTGTTCATATTAATATAAATGAAGATTGGGAAATAGCTTTTGAGTTAAGAATGCTTGCTACTTTTTTTTTAGAATACCGAAGATAAATTCTGGCACCTACTTCAGGTGGATTCCATCTGAGTATAATTTCTACCCCCATGAGATCTAAGCCCTCTTCTGGCTACCATGGGCAACTATGAGCATATGTTCACATGCACATACACACACACACACACACACACACACACACACACACACACACAGAGAGAGAGAGAGAGAGAGAGAGATAGCAGAGTACTTCTTTAGAAAGTCTAGTAGAATTTTAGAACTTAGAAAGATGAACAATGGCAATATTAAATATTTACACATAGTGTGCTCCTTTAACAGTATGTTGGCTTCAATTGTACCTGAGTAATTACAATGTGAGTTGTAACATATTTCTTCATTAATCTGCCCAGTCATACTAGAAATTAAGCAGTATAATTAAGAGACTACATTTAAAAAAAAAAGAAGACAAGACCCAACAAGCAACAACGAAAAGGTGACTGCTTCTTGAAATGCAATAACAAATGGTTTCTAGTATTCACACACATGTGCACACACATCTGTATATACTTGTTCACCCACACCATACGCACACATGTGTGAACACCAAAAATCATTCATTAAAAAATAACACCAATGAAGAATATTCCTTTAAATTGTAACTGTTTTAAAAATGTAAACTATATGTTGAAAGGAAAATATATTGCATTTTTGTAAATGCTACCTTCACAGCTTTGTCAAAACATGTTGCTATTACTGTTTCATTATTAATATATTAAGCAGTGAATCACCTTTTTAAGGAAACTTAAGTCGTAGAATCCAGATTCACTTTAACTCTATGAGCATAAGCATTTTAATTTTAGAATGATATATGCAAATGAGGTGAGCTGTGAGGTGGAGCTTGGCAAGTGAGAGGGTAGAAGTTGAAGACAGAAGAGGTAAAAAAAAAAAACTAGCTACTTTACTTGCTGTTTCAACAGCCAGTGACAATGAATGGAGATGGTAAGATTTTTAGGAATGCAAGCATGTACAGTTATGTGTAGGAGCATAGTCAGCTACTCATGCTGAATTTTACAAGAAGCCATTACTCTACTGAGCAGCAGTCTCTGTCTAGGTGTATATATATAATCAGAATATAAAGTGGAGCAGACACTACACATGCAGTATAAGCATGAAACATGTCTGCCTCTCCACTTCTATTATCATCCATCAACATCACTTGGCAATGATCTTGGAAAAGAATTTGCTCCTTCACTTTTGGATGAAAACACACATGCATACATACACACACACACACACACACACACACACACACACACACACTGTGGCTACTTATCATGACCATTAATTTTCAAAAAAGAAAAATAAAAACAAAATAAACAAACAAAACATATATGTGCCACATGTTCTCAGCTTGATAATATTGATGAACCACAACCAACAGGTCTGTTTCTTATAGTAGCACTCAAACACATCTTTTCAGTCTGCTTAACTTCTACATTTAAGATATAGTAATATTACACCTACCATGATACTTCTATGATTCTACAAATATGTAGTTTCAAAATACATTGAAGACTTTTAGCATCAAATAGGTTATTACATTTAATCCTGTTTGGTCATATAATCTGGTATAACCCATCAATAATAAAAATCCATCTCTAATAAAATAGTAAGAATATTTATTCAGGAGTTTATTGAAATGGGTGGTGTATTTTTTCAATCTTATCATAATAGCATAGTTTATGTATTTAAAATATCAAACACATTGATATATGAGCAATATAAATGCATTTATTTGGTATATGACAATAGTTTATACAAGTATTGTGCTTTTAATTTTATTACACAAAATCAGTCACTGTATATAAAATTTGAGGACTTGTGTCTATATTTTGCCTTTAGACGTTCTTTTAGCAATGTTATTCATGCTTTAACATACACCAAACACTGTTATAAGCACTTACATGCAATTATGGAAAGAGTCAAGACTGCGTCTGGACAGAGTTTTGTTGGTATAATAAATTTTAATTATTAAGCCTTATATTACATTAAATTATATCTGTACTATAGCTAACAAATTCAGGTACTAACTTTTAGAAAACTGGTAGGGCCAATAGCTAGGGATTAGCCCAGTTTTCAGGTTCTCATTGCCTTACTGGAGAGATACACTGCTTGTGACTTGTGGTCACCCTCTTGGTTACCTTATGAGTAACCTCATTAGCTTCATACTTATACTGAGTTTTCAGAACTCTCTACAATAGCTTGGTAGTGCTTTCATATGGAAGAAAACAGTGGGTTTACTATGTCTTTGAATAATTTGCCAAACACAGAATTTTATCATTGAAAGTATTTGCATATCAAAGTAGAATGTGCATTTATATCAAAACCATCCCTAATATATAAATGAATCTGAGGTTATAAAGAAGCTTTGTTAAGTTTCACTGTGCAACTTTCATTCTGTTTTTAGGTTAGGTATTTATTTCTAAACCAATTCTTTTAAAAGGCATTTTATCTTTCTAATAAAGGAAGATCATGCTATGTATCTCTTATACATGCACTAATGGTACTGGATACCAACCCATCCACCCTTGCTTGGTACAACGGGAAATACGATGGGTAATGTTTTAGTTAGTTGAATTTTTTCATATTGTCGAGACAAAAACAACATGACCAAGGAAACTTTTAAAAGTTTAAAAGGTCTTATAATTTCAGAAGGTTAGAGTTCACAATTATAGCAGGGTATATCATGGAGACAGACAGAGATGCAGACATTTTGCTGTAGTAGTACCTGAGAGCTCACATCTGATCCAAAGCACAAGGTAACAAAAGGAATGTTCAGAGAGCTAAAGATAGTGTGGGTCTTTGAAACCTCAAGGCTTTCCCCCAGTGACATCCCAGCCCACCAACAAGGCTGTGACTCCTAATTCTCCTAAAAGTGTTCAACAAACTAGGGACCAAATGTTCAAATATATTAGCTCATAAAATGCCCCTCTAGAAGGCCATACTCATTCAAGCTTCATACACTACAGCTTCTGGTTCAGTGTTCTAAGTGATATTTGATCCACAGCAAAATAATATTCATGTAATGAAAGTTCATTTCTGGTTTCCGGAACTGAGTTTTTGTTTCAGTGGTAATGTGGATCAGAGAAAGTGGTAAGAATAATAAGAGTATCATTAAGGGCAACTTTCTTAAGCTTTGTCCAGATTCACAGTTGGTTTTGTGTAAGGGAATATACTGGCTATTTTTTGTGTCAGCTTAACACAGTCTAGAGTAATAAAATCTGATGTACTGTATTTGCTTCATTAATGATCAATGGAGGAGGGCCCAGACCTTTGTGGGCGGTGCCAGTCCTGAGCTAGTGGTCCTGGGTTGTATAAGACAGATGTAATAGGTATTGGGAGCAAGGCAGCAAATAGGTCACAGTTAAAATGATCCTCCATGCCATCAGAATCAGATCCGATCTCCAGGTTCCAGCTTTGTTTGAGGCCCTGGCCCAGGTTTTTTCAGTGATGAGTTGTAAAGTGAAACAATAATACGAATAAACCCTTCCCGCCCCCCAACTAGCTTTTGGTCTTAGTGTTCTATTGCAGCAATGGAAACCATAACTGGTGACAGTGGGAAATAATTAGAGTGAAGTAAAATTAGGTTAATGATTTGTTAGTGGAGTAGCTGATACCGAAACAAAATACTTTCAACTCTGGCTTGGCAGAAACAAATCAATGCCATGGAAAACCATTTTGACCCCAGAGAGATCATAAGTCACAGAAGAATCAGGAAACATCTCATTTCCTTGATAATGTAACCATTCCTCTTTGTCTAGCATCAGTTGAACAATATGCATGTGTTTGTTTTTTTGCCAACATGAAGAAGTAGATGATTAACTATTAATGAAAAATGTAGTTAATACTATTTTCTTATCTGTAATTTTTCATGTAGAACATTGAAGTTTATTGTAGTTTATAAGTCTATTACTCATTTGTTTTATTTTTCAGTTATTATGACTATTTTCCAAATTAAGAAGCCATAGGAACTTAGGCATTCTGTATCCAAAGAAGACAAATCTCTATATAATGTGTGGAAAAAAATCATAAGAAAATAGAAATAATGGTACTGACATAGTAGAATTCATATCAAGTGTGCTGAAACTTTACACGTTAGTACAAGGCTAGTAAATTATTCCAAGAGAAATATGTATAGTCTGTTCTCAAGGTCATATATTGTAAAATAGAAACACAAATGCCTTAAATGCTGTATGAAAGTGTATTATGGGCCATTTTTCTAAAATACAATTTAATTCTTTTCCTCTAACATGCCATTTAAACTTATACTTATCTCCTCAAATACCCTTTGTCTTCTTCTACTTTTTTATAATCCTGGCTTTAACACATGCACAGACACAATCACACACACACACGTACACCCACATGGGTCACATACACTTTTGCACACACACATACCTTTCTCCTTCCCTCTCATATCCCCTCACTCTTCCTTCTCCCCTCCCCTCTCCTTTATATCTTTCATCTGTCTCTCTCTCCTCTCTACTTTCATCTTCCTTTTGTTCCTCCCCTTCTGTGTTCTTTGCTTTCTTAAAATCAGCAGTTATGTTGTATGCCTCACTGAAATTACAGTGCAAAATGTTATCAATCATACTAGTAAATATTTTCTAGAAAAGTCTGTAATTTATGTACTTGAAACTATTCTTTATTAGTAAGTTTTTACATACCAGCAAGAGATTAGATTCTAATATACTTGATTACCTAAATTCCTAATTTGCATCAAATAAATGCAATCTGATTTATTTAAATCTGATGTATTCAAAGTCATGTTGAATGCTCTCCTTATCTACTAATAAAACAATTAAGGATAGAAAGGGGATATTTTAAGATGCACTTGTTTTAAAATCATAGTGAAACAGTATTGTTTCTATGAAGTAAGTTTTTGAAACAAATATATCTAATTCCTTCATAACTTGGAAATATTTTTGTTGGTGTTGAGGTAAAATTAATTAAAATTGAATTTCTTTTTTTAAAAATACCTCATCATTCTTATTCATTTTAATTTTACTTAGTTAATATGTTTGTTTCACTTTGTGAACTCTGATGTTTAGTGCCTTCGATTTCAAATATTAGCACTTAACAAAAGCTCCTGAACTTGGTTTCTATCTCCCCTCTATTTCCCCATAGAAACATTATCAATACTAATCACTCACTTGATCTAAAATGCAAACAAATGCAACTAACAAGTGAAGAAACTTGCCATTAGATAACATAATAGTTCAGCAAGATTATACTGTGTTCAGTAGTTGAAGGTCAAGGATTATTAACTAAAACAGCTGATAAACACGCTGTCCAGCATCCTCATGGGAAAAGAGGAAGTATAGAGTTAATGGAGGGCCATGTCCTTCAATCCAATACAAGCTAATGAGAACAGCTGTACATCTCCTATAACGAGTAGCTATGCTTCATGGATGTTTTCTGATGCTTCGTTTTACTTACAATAATGGCCATGTGTATTTTATAAAAAGAGAAAAGTGAAGATAGAATTTTAGTACATAATGGGTCTTCATTTCATAAAATTATCATTAGAATGTCACACATTATAATTTCAACAACCTTGCAAAATAATAATATTAAATCATCGACAGAAAAATTAACATAGCATTTAAAATAATTTTTTTAAAATTCTTTTATTTTTTTCCATTCAAAAAAAAGAATTTACATTTCCTCCCCTTCTCCCAGTCCCCTCCCGCTCCCCCCCACCAACACTGCTTAAAAATTGAAGCAGCCTATCAAAAGTAGCTATAAGGCATTAGAGGGAAGTAAACAAGAAAAGTAAGTATTGTAAATCTATTTCAATTAAACACATTTTTATAAAAGGAAAACAAAAATAACAAAAAAAATTCAGGGATGGGAAGTTGCTTCAGTGGTTAAGAGAAGCTGCTGTTCTTTTCTTTTCATATCCTTTATTTTTTTTCATTAAAAAAATTTATATTTCCTCCCCTTCTCCCAGTCCCCTCCTGCTCCCCCCTCCCTCCCCCTGCTTTCTTAAAAGAGGGCATGGTACCCTGCCCTGTGGGAAATCCAAGGCCCTCCCCCCTCCATCCCGGCCTAGGAAGGTGTGCATCCAAATAGACTAGGTTCCCAAAAAGATAATACATGCAGAAGAGATAGGTCCTAGTGTCATTGTTGATGGCTTCTCAGTCAGCCCCCATTGGCAGCCACATTCAGAGAGTCCGGTTTGATCATATGCTGCTTCAGTCCCAGTCCAGCTGGATTTGGTGAGCTCCCATTAGATCAGGACACTGTCTCAGTGGGTGGTCCAGCCCCTCATGGTCCTAACTTCCTTGCTCATATTCTCCCACCTTCTTCTCTTTGACTGGACCTTGGGAGCTCAGTCCATTGCTCTGAAGTGAATGTGGGTCTCTGTCTCTCTCTCCATCCGTCAGACATAATTTCTATGGTGATGATCAAGATATTCATCAATGTGACTATGGGACAAGGCTAGTTCAGGCACCCTCTCCTCTGCTGCCCAAGTACCTAGCTGGGGACAATCCCGTGGACACCTGTGATCCCCTCTAGAGCCAAGTCACTTGCCAATCCTAAAATGACCCCCTTAAAGTAGATATCTTATTCCTTTCTCCAATATCCACCTTTCCTCCATCTCCACCCTCCCACTCCCCCAAGCTCTCCCAGTCCTTCCCTTCTCCCTTCTCCTTCCACCTCCCCCCTTGACCCACCTCCCCTACCTCCACCTCTATCCCTCCCCCGTGCTTCCAACTTTTGCCTGGAGATCTTGTTTGCTTCCAATTTCCAGGAGGACCCAGATTCAGTTTCCAGCATTCAATAGGCACCTTAGAATCATCTTTATCTCCAGGTTCAGGGTATCTGACCCCATTTCTGGCTTCCCAAGACACCAGGAAAGCAAATGGCACAGTTACAATGCAGCTATACTCATATATATATAAAATAAAACTGACCTGTAAACGACAAGCAGCTCTTTATTTAAAATTATCACTATTACAAATCTACTGTATCATTTTTATTTTGCAAATCTGAAATAGTCAAATAAAATATTAAGTTGGTTCCTTTGTAACTGTGCATGGTGCTTATATAGACTCCATAAAACCTTTTATGATGGTATAGTGCAATATGGGCTTTAAATCAACAATTAACTGTTATTACAATGAAACCATGCATAACAATTTAGCTCAATACTTGACAGGTAAGGAAGATTTCTGAAGATCATAATTGTGACAGACAGTATCTTCTGTCACAGTGAAGTGATTGTGATGGATGATATTTAGCATCACTTTCTTTGAGTTTTCTCTATGCAACACCTTTGCAGTACAGGGATGTTTCGGAAAAGCAGGCAATGTTATAAAAATCTTCATGTAGTTATGCCACAAAATATACTTTTTGCTTCAGATTTTATCTGAAGCTAAAACAAATTCTATAACTAGTTGGGTATATTTGAAAAAATATTTTCTATGATGAGGAATATAAAACAAGCATGCACAAACACACAAACATAAAAAGAAACTTTACATTGATTTTTAGGCATATAGAGGCTACATCTTAGAAAGACTCTCAATAGAATAGGAAATAAAATATGTTTTATTTTTTATTTTGTTTTGCTGACTCAGACCTACTATTTAACTTCACAATTGAAATGAATGTATTTAAATGCTGCTGAAATCTCTCATCTAGCCATCTTGTCTCAGATTTCTCCTAGTGACACATACATTTTGGGAAATGAAGGGGATTTCAAAATAAACAGTTCTGTCATTTTTAATACCTTATTTCTGCATGACAAGCAAGTTTAGAATAATGTGTTAGATAACAATTAGTGCTATGTTTACTCATCCTTACATACCAATTACTTTGTCAGTTTTTTTTTTTTTTTTTTGGATGTGTTTCCCTTTGGTGAAGGTGGAGACTGCTCATCCATTTCCTAGTCACTCTGAACCAAATTAATATCACAAAAACTGTATTAATTAAAACACTGTTTGGCCTATTAGCTCAGGCTTTTTATTAACTACCTCTTACATCTGAAATTAACACATTCCTATTATTTTGTATTTTACACGAGTCTTGTGGTTTACCAGTAAGGTTCTCAGGCGTCTGTCTCCTCCAGCCACTACATGGCATCTCTCCGACTTCAACTTCTTTTCCTCCTCTATCTCTACCTAGAAGCTTAGAATCCCCACCTTGCTCTATTCTGTGCTGCCATAGCCCCAAAGGGGCTTCTGTATTAGCCAATGGTAATAAAACATATTCATATATAACAAGGTAATCCTTATTTTTTCTTCTTTGCCATGTCTTTCCTTCATTTTTTTCATATGTTAAACCGTCTCTCCACTAGTAATTTGCAAAACACATCCACTTGAAATTACTTCCTCTTCTCTATGTGGAGAATTCTGAAGATATTAACAGCTTTCCAAGGACATTGTATTGTCACTATTCCAAAGTCAATTGGTACATTTCTTAGCTACTGTGTTTATTCCCCCTTCTATTTCTGTTCATAGAACAATCCCCATCCCCATTAGGTGTTTATACACTTAACTTACTGCTCACTATAATTTTCATAGCAAATTCTTTTATTTCTTTTCAGAAAAAGTATATATTCTCTTTTCTTTTGGAAGTTCATATTATTGCCCTCTTTTTCTAATAACATTCGTTTTGCTGCTAACATACTCTTAGTTGAGAGTATAACTATTTATAGAAGTTAGTAAAGATGATTCACCATTCAATGTGTGTATCCTAGACTGTGGTATGTTGAGTTTCACCTGAATTGATACAAAATGTTCAGTAAACTTCATAAAAATGATTAAAGAAATGGTAACTATATGCATAATTATTAAATAAAGGCTCATAGAATATACAATCTGTGTTATCTCTGTTAAATGTTAATTTATACATTTTCCCACATCGTTTGTGCCAGTTACATTTCTGTGTCTAGCTTCTGTGAGAGTTTGAATAGGATGAAGAGAAAAAAAGTTTATTTTGGCTCAGTCTATTGAGAGATTGCAGTCCATGCTAGGGGAGAAGGTGCTAGAATGGCTCTGTGAGGCTAGCACATACCTTGGAGCTCCTTAATAGGGCCTGGCCAAGAAAGATGCATGGGTAACTTTCAAAGGTCCTGCTCCCAGTTACGTTTCTTCTAAATAGGAACCATTTCAAAAAGCTTGCACAATCACCCAATGTGGTGCCACCAGTTGTGGGCCAGTTGATCACAATGTCACATGAGATACTGAGGATTCTGGTGGCTAATTTTGATTGTCAAATTAACTACGCCCAGAATCGGCTAAAATCCAAGTTTCTGAGCACACCTGTGAGGTTTGTTCTTAATCAGGTTATTTGAAGCAGGAAGAACTGCCTTTAAATCTGGGCTACAACTTCCAGTTGTAGTCCTAAGAGGACATGGCAAAAGGGAGCTTTGCATTTTTGCCTGCCCGATGTCATTCTCACAAGTTTGTCTATCTTCGTGCTGCACTGGTATCAAATTCAAATTCATTAGAATTACAACTTAGACTGAAAACTAGCAGCTTTCTAACAGATCTTCAGGTCTCTAGGGCCAGGCTTGGACTACTCAGGTAAGGGTGCTGTGGACTGAAGAACTGATGGGTTCTTGGCCTTTCCACTATGAGACAGATATTGCTGGACTACTCAGACCATATCCTGTAAGATAATCTAATATAGCCTTATTATCCATATTCATTATATCAGTTCGATTTCTTTAGAAAACACTGACCAAGACATGGATAAGCTCAGATTGAAACCTAACAGTGATTTAATAAAGTAGAGCTCACAGAAATGTAAAAGAGCATTATATAATTATTATTTTCCAAAGCAGTCTCAATCTCTCTCTCAGTCATTTAGTCTCTCTCTCATTTCCCCACTCTCTGTCCATTTCATCTATTTCTATGAGAACAACAAATGCAATTTTTGGCCTTATATTTTAAAATCAAATTTAAATATGTTTAAAATAAATTCAAAATAATAACAGTTTGATGAGTCATTTGATCCTGGTTATCTAGAAATCAAAAATGATTTAATGTTAGCCATCCACTGTGAGGAAATAGGGCCTCCCCTTAAGAGTGCTTCCTTTTCCAAGTGAGACACCCTTAGAGAAAAATAATTTTTTATTTGCAGGTGGTTATCAAGTGAAGCAATTTAATTTATTTTATTTTATTATTATTCCTTAGATGTCTTTTTCATAATAAGAGACAGAAAGGATGTGGAACTGGATGAGAGTGGAGGTGGGGAGAAACATGGAGGAGTAGGGGAAGGGAAACCACAATCAGACTATATTATATGAAAAAAAGTCTATTTTCTGTAAAATAAAAATGATTTTAAAAGCAAACTTAAGACAAATATATTAATAAACAGAAAAAAAAACTATATGAGTGGGAATAGGGCTTGTAAATGAATTAGAACTTCAAAACCAGAAACTGCCTCATTAAATCTTTGTAAATGAACATTATTTCCACTTACAATAATGAACAGGGGAAACAACCATCATACGTCGTGAATAGCTAATTCAAGTCCAAATTCTCCTTAAGTTTCACTTCAAGAGTAGCATATCTGTGTGCTAGTCCATAGCTAAGTTTTTTCATACACCACCCACCCCCCCCACACACACCCCCCACATGAATAGGCAAAAACAGTGGTTCCAGAATATTTAGAACAAATAGCTATTAATTATGTTACTTTACTTATAACCCAGGATAAAATACTTAAAATATTGTTTAACTAATCAGTAACTAAAGCTAGTATATTTAGAAGACATAGAATTGTTTTCAGTGATTCACATGAATGATATTTATCATGCCTTCTACATGATGTAACATATATCAAATTATCCTTGACTCAATTCTTTAGAATTCAGAAGAGGATTAATCTTATTTCAAGTAAGACTGTGACAAGTTTTAATAATATTTAAGCTTAAGTATTAAACCGTAAGATCATGACATTATTATATAGCCTGATGTTGAAACATTTAATAGCTACTATAAATTTAAAACAAACGGATCAATAATCTTTAAGGTTTTTGGTTCATGAACATGAGCCTATAACATAAAGTTGCTCTATAACACTGGATCTAAAATAGTTACTCTAATATAGTTCATGTTTATATAGAGCAAGTTTTTAAAGGCTGCCAATGTCTACACATTCTATCCCAAGACTTGGTCAGCTGGTATAAGCATATGATTAAGTTTATTAATTCCAGAGGGCCATAAATAACAATAAGTTTAGCAGAATCTTGATATTGTGAGAAAAGAAATGAAAAGGAAACAAGTAAAAGTCAATAAGGACGTATGAAATTTTACCTCTTGTCACATGTCTTTTTACACTTGACACATCCCATAGGCCAAGCAAAATGCATTACAAACCCCCAGTAAAACTGGAAGGAAAAATATTCTATCTACCTGTATACACAGACAAAAGTGTGGCTACATTTTTCTGTAAGTAAATAAATAGATAAAATCTATTATGCATTCTATCTAATGAGTTCAGTATCCGTGCAGGCAACTGATAATCTATCCCATATAGTTTTCAATTATACAGTTACATGTGTTGGCTGTTCAAACACAGGTAACAATATGAATTGCATGAGATAGTATTCATGATATGTCAAGCATTCAGGGAACACTCCATCTTAAAATACAATGTTTATATTGCATGCCCTTTTCTAACTTTAGCAATGTCTTCCTCCAGTACTTCTCGTGATAATATGATTTCTTTTTGTCCTAATATCTTTTTTCTAGAATCACATTTTCAGCAAAAGCAAATTTCCTTTGATTCTCAAAAGATAAACATCTATTGCTTCATGGGAATTTATTCTAAACTGTTGCAAATTTGGCTTTTTTATTAACTTGCATGCGTATTATCAATTCTAAGGTTTTTATGACAATTTTTAAAAACAACATTCCTCATCAATATATCAAGGTATTGTTGAAAATGAATAAATTCATAACTGAAACATTTATACAAACCTGATTAGTAACTTAATTGCAGCAATTTATATGGTAATAGTCTTCCATAACTCTTGTTATGGACCAAAACACTCCTTCCTGTATCAAGACTGAGCAAGGTATCCCAACATATGGAATGGGCTTCAGAATCCAGTTCATGTGCCCAGCATAAGTCCTGGTCCTATTGCCCTCTGCCCAGCCCCAACAGATCAAGCTACATAACTGTTATAGAAAATGGGATAAGGTAATTAGGCATATAAAAGCTCTAAGAATCGACCTAAATGCAGTTTTTTCCAAAGTAAATAAAAAAATTCCAATGTTTTGTGCTTAAAATGCACTGATTGTAATTCTGATTACAATTACAATCCTGTTTCCCAGTTCCCCCTCGTGCCTCTTCTCCTGCCCCCATATTCCCCTAGCCCTGCCCGCCATCCACTCTCGGAGTGCATAAGGCCTCCCTCGGGGAGTCAAAAAAGTTATACACACTTGAGGCAGGACCAAACTCCTCCTGTCTTGTATCAAGGCTGAACATGATATCCTACCATAGGGAATGGGTTCCAAAAATAATCAGTTCATGCACCCAGGATAAGTCCTAGTCCCACACCTAGCCTCCCCCGTCCCCCTGCTGCCAAAATAAAACAAAACAAAAATAAACAGATCAAGCCACATAACTGTCAACATTATCAGAGGGCCAAGTGTATGGTCCCATGCAGGTTCCCCAGACATTAGTCCAGAGTCCATGAGATCCCACTAGCTCTGTTCAGGTATCTTTGTGATTTTCATGATCTTGACCACCCTTTGCTCAGATGATCCCTTCCACCTCTCTTCAGTTGAACTACAGGAACTCAACACAGTGCTTGACTCAGGATCATTGCATCTGCTTCCCTCAGTTATTAAATGTAGTTTCTATGAAGACAATTAGGGTAGTCACTAATCTGATTAAATGGAAAGGCCAGGTCAGGAGTGGTCACCTCTCCACTATTGCAGAACACTAAACATGCTTTTCAGTTCTTAAGGTTAGTAACTACACTTTCTATTTATGTCAATAAGTATACATTAACTTCAAATGTGCATGCATAGATTAGCATTTAAATAACATAGTGTCAAAAATGGTTCCAAGTGACATTTCTAAAGAGACAATAATCAAAATTTTAAACAAAATTCAGCATCGTAATTATGACTTGACTTATTCAGTGACAAGTATCTAATGTTAAAGCATATTTTTCCACTAGCAACTTTATTCAATGAAATATGACATATTTCCCAAAAGTAGTATTCATAGACATTCAGATAAAAGATCAATAACTCTGACAAATACTAAAGATTTTATTTCTGTGCTCTGACCCTTCTTATCTTTAAGATTACTGCTCTATCACAAGCTTTTAAAAATTTTAATAATATAACTACAGTTGTATTTGGTTTGATAATTTTATAGATACATTTATATCCTATAATTTTTATTCTAACAAAATGATGTGCATGAAGTAAGCTATACTCATAATATTGTATTAGGTCACTGTAGTTTTTAAAGCATGAACAACTCTTTTTAGTTGTAATGCTGATATATTTTCATTTTTTACTTCTTTTATGACAGTTACCTTTTACAGCTATATTTTTTCTGTATATTCTTTTCTTGTATACTTTTGACCACTTTAAAAATAGATTTTACTATTTAGCAATATAAAATCACCAAATAATGGGGGAGACAGTGCACCAACTTGGTTATATCTTATTGACAAATGAATCTTCCATCTCTGGATTGGGGTAAATACAATTAAGTTATTGACCAAAGGGTTCCTATGGGAATCTCAAACAACAATTCCAACAACCACGGTTCTTCCTGAGACTGTAAGCTGCTCTCCACAACTGACAGCAAGAATTCATTGCTGAAGACAAGATCTACACAAATTTTTGATCATAGAGATGTGAAGTTGGTACCTAAAAATACCTTTTTGTACTACATTTATTGTCATTGATATAGGAAGGTGCTCCACATATTACCAAAAGAGGAAAATAAATACCGAGACAGTTACAAACCTTGGAATCTATAATAGTGTGCTACCTAAAAAGTGTGCTAGAAAAATTTAGCACAAAGTTCATGATAGTAAACAAGAAATATATGGTTTGAATTAAGACACACTCCACACTATGGATCCAATACTCAACAATATTTCAGACCAAGAACCAGAGACTAGAGAGCTCAGGAAGCTAGGGTCAAACCAAATATTATTGTTCTACTAAAGGCATAAAGTGATAAAAATGACTCCTAATGACATTCTTATATAGTTATAGATTGTTGTCTGAGGTTTCTGTCCTGCTTGGTTCCCACAGTCATTAAGTCCCAAAAAAATCACACAGAGGTCTACATTAATCATTGATTGGCCCATTACCTCAGGTTTCTTATTAACTCTTATAACTTACATTCTTATCTGTGTTAGCTACATGGCTCAGTACCTTTTTCAGCGGCATAGTGACATCTTGCTTCTTCTATGTCTGCACAGGACTGCAGAGGGAGCTTCCCTCTTCCCAGAATTCTCCTGTTCTCATTGACCCACCTCTACTTCCTGTCTGGTTGTCCTGTCTATACTTCTTGCCTGGCTACTGGCCAATCAGTGTTTATTTAAAACATAATTGACAGAATCTAGACAATTGTCCTGCACCAATAGATCAGTGCTTTGCTCAGCCATCATCAGAGATGCTTCCTCTAGCAGCATGTCAGAACAAATACAGAGACAGCCAGATATTATAAAGATAATGAAAGACCTTGGAATATACAGCCGTAAAAGGGATGTCTTTGTCTAATTCATCCCCTCAGGGCTCAGGGCTAAGGAAAACCCTCAAAAAAGGAAGCAAAGAGTATAAGAGCCAGAGAGGATAGATTTTACCAGGAAAACAAAGTCTAAATCAATATAGTAAAAGCTCAGTGAACTCAAAGAGACTGAGGAAGCATGCACAGGGCATGCAACAGTCTGTACCACGTCATCTATGTGTATGCTATGCCTTCCAGTTTAGTGGGTATTTTGGGCGGGAGATTCCTGAGTGTGTAAAGTCGTGGGTATCTAATTCTTATGCCCTGTCTTGGGCTCTTTTCCTCCTGTTTGTTTGTATGGTTGAACTCTGCTATAATAGATTTTGTGTTATATTTTATCTTATTATTACCCTTAGAATCATATTCCTATTCTAATGAGAGATATAAATCATATCAATCAGGATAGGAGGAGAGATAGGGGGCAACTGGGAGAAGGAAGGGGAGGGAAAACTTTAATCAGGACATATTATGTAGGCCAAAAATCTATTTTTAATAAAGAGAAAAATAATCAGAAAAATAACTTTTACTACTGGGGTTTTATTTTTAAATTTCTGTCTATTTAATAAATATTACTTATTTATTATACATACCTAGGTTTTCAATAACAAAACTTACATTATATGTCCTTAGGGTGAAATAGATTAGGTGACACACACCTTACCTTTGAAAATATATTTGCATATATTAAATATATGTTTGTGTGTATGTGTGTGTGTGTACATGAATAAACATATACCACTGAATGCATTTAGTGTGTTTCTCCCATGTATATTCATTTAGGGCTGAGACTTGGGATTTGGTGCCCTATCAGTGAACTAATTCCTGAAGAAAATGATGTTTTCTTTCACAGTAGTGACTGATTATTTGGAGTTCTTTACCTAGGAGAGGGGCCTTGTGACAATTGCCCCACACACATTGCCATTTTTCCTGATGATGTCATTATGCAGGTCTTGCTTTTGCAACCACAAATTTGAAATTTCATGGGTACAACAACTGTCTAATGTCTGAAAGGTACTATTTTACAGCAGGAGTCCTGCTCCCATTTCTGCAGTGTCCCCTGAACCTTAAATATGTGAGTTTAATTGCAAATGGAACAACTAGAGTAAGGACACATCACTCATTTGTTCTCTGAATTTTGACTACTTGTGGTACTATGTGGTGGTCTCCATCACAGAAAAAAAAAAACAAACCAAAACAAAAAGGACCACCACCACCACCACCAATAACAACAACAAATGCTTCTTTGATAGGTCTGAGCCTACATCTAACTATTGGTATAAGAACACATTTTAGATCAGGTAGAAATTGCATTGGCTCAAAAGAAAAGGAGTAGTACATTATCCTTTAGGGACAATGGCCTTGCCAGCCAATGGTGCTTCTTAACTATATAGTACAGACATGAATTCCTTCTTAATGAGATGGTCTGATGTCCAATTTGACAGATGTTCTCTTCTCCCAAGACCCAAGATTAAAATTACCACTTTAAACACGGGAGATATTTTACCAGTTTGATCATTTTTGTGGTTTGTAAGCTTTATGGTAAGATGTGACAATGATTGCATTTTTACCTTGGAATTTGAGCATCACATTTCAAAACAATGAGAACTAGTAATCAAGAAGAAGGTATTTAGTTGAAAGTCAGCCTGATATCTCCAAGTCTTGTGTCAAAAATGTGTGGTAGTTTTAATAACTGGTCATACCAGAAATTTCTGGGAAGAAATTAAGTGAAAGGACAATACCTATGTGATTTTTATAGTTTTATGGAACCCCTAACTAAAAATTCAAAGAAAAATTTTCTTGCTTTACACTTAAATTTTTGTTGGATCTTCTGTGACTATTAAAAGAAAGTATTATTACCCTATGGGTCATAACTATATTTAAATTATGTATATACACATAACTAGGTATTTAAAAGTAATCTTAAAAAATATGTTTCTCAATGGTTCTTTCTAACATCCTCAGTGTTACTTATCTCCCTGCTTTCTATACATTTGTGTTATTAATGATGTTCACAAATGATATTTTTGTGAGGGAGTAGTCCTAAGATGATAATTGTCCCTTAGTGCACTGAAGATATTTGCATTTTCTCATTTCCCTCTACTGAGAATCATTATGATTTTATCCAAATTTGTCACAACTGTTTAACTTACCATCCTTTGCATTTGAAGTACGCATTTGAGATATACAATTTTTTGCTTTCTTTTCTTGTTTGTTTGTTTTTCAGACAGGGTTTCTCTGTGTAACAGTCCTGGCTCTCCTGGAACTCACTTTGTAGACTAGGTTGGATTTGAACTCACTGAGACCTGCTTGCCTCTGCCTCCCTCCTCCATTAAAAGTGAATGCCACCACAACCCTTTAATTATATTAACTCAGCACCAAATTCTAACATACTATTCACTGACAAACATCAAGGGCGGGGCTAGTTTTCAGTTTGCCTTTTTGTGGAATTACTCACACATTTGTCATGTTAGACAAAGCTCCTTCTTCACTTAGAATTTTGGCATGAAATAAAACACACTCATTTTTTTCTTAGCTTCCTTGATGTTTTTCTTGTAAGTTTTAAACATTGTATATATAATGATAACTTGCGATTTATTTATCTATTTATTTATTTATTTATTTTTATTTTTTGAGATAGGGTTTCTCTGTATCTTTCAAGCCTCTCCTGGAACTAGCTCTTGTAGACCAGGCTGGCCTCGAACCCACAAAGATCCACCAGCCTCTGCCTCCAGAGTGCTGGGATTAAAGACGTGCACCACCACCACCCGGATAACTTGCAATTTATTATATGTCTTTTTTATTCTAGCTAACATCAATCCATGTGTGATATTTATCTGTGAGTTCATCTACCACAAAGTGTAAATGTACGAAATTTCTGAAGATTGTGTGGGACAAGCATTTACCCAGGGAGAATTTGTGGTAGTTTATTGGGGTTAAAAATGAAATTTTAAATTCAAACATTTTAAGTAATTTGTTATTACTAGGCAATTTGTCCTATCCAATTTATTGCATATGAGCATATGAGAAAAGTCCTTTCAGTTGCACATTTCCAAGGAACATTTTAAAACCATCTGTTCTCAGAAACACTTCTGCGTCCCTGTCAGATGCATTCTTGTAGGAAACGCCACTGAAACTTTTACGTGGTTCCTTTAACTATATGACCCTGCAATGACAGCTTTCCACTCACCATCTTCAGTATTGGTATATGAATGTTTGATTTTACTCTTTGCTTGGAATCTTTCCATTCACCATCTTCAGTATTGGTATATGAATGTTTGATTTTACTCTTTGCTTGGACTCTTTTCATTCACCATCTTCAGTATTGGTATATGAATGTTTGATTTTACTCTTTGCTTGGACTCTTTCCATTCGCCATCTTCAGTATTGGTATATGAATGTTTGATTTTACTCTTTGCTTGGACTCTTTCCATTCGCCATCTTCAGTATTGGTATATGAATGTTTGATTTTACTCTTTGCTTGGACTCTTCCTGCTTATTGAGCCTCAGTAACTTTCTCCAATTTGTGGATGTGTTTTAAAACATTTAATAAAACATTAAGAATTTTTAATTAAGTGTCCCAATTAAGTAAGGTTCTTAGACTTCTGTTAGGCAAAATTACCTCAGGGCCTGAACCTCGAGGCCTACAGAACAGAAAAAGACCAGGCTGAAGCACTTCGAGGGCTGTAGGACTGAAAAAACCTGGCTCGAGTTTGAGGGAGGATGAGACAGCAAAAAAATAGGTAGAGTATCCTCCAGTCAGAGGGAAGGTTTGGCTCCCTCTCATTGCATGAAGGTACCCCCCACATCACACCATGTCACTTAAGCTGTATAATTTGATGAACATAGTAATAAACTGAGTTCTTGCTTGGCTCGACTTCCTATGACATCTGATTGTCCTGTGTCATGGGGCAGCAGAAAAGAGCATCCTGCATCAAGGAGCTGTGGAATGGGCAGATAGCGCACTCACCTTTCCCTGGGGAATAAAGAGGCCTAGCAATAACTAGCGGAATACGGAGGCTCAAGAAGCCTGGCATCTGGAGGTTCAAAGAAGCCAGCAAACTTTCATAAAACTAGAAAAAGATAATAAATAATTACACTCAACCCAATCTTTTTGACCCCTAAGTGCACATGCTTTCCCATTAAGTGACAAAGTACATATCTGTCTTCAGAAAAGAAATTACTAGCAAAGTGTTAGCTTTTTTAAGCCATCAAGGGCTTATGTCTCTGAATAAAGGCATATAACAAACAATATGAAGGTAATTTTTAAGACCTCACTAATATATTGCCTGTTCTATAATTGCTTATTTTATAATTTCTTATGGCAGAAGGTAAGTGTGTCTAATTGGTCAAGTTTTACTGACATTTTCCCAAACATTATAATAAATAAATTAAAATTTAAGCTGAGGTATAATATATTTAATACTCATTTTCTCTATTTTTATTTCAAAGTATGTGTTTTGTTACTGTTAACTCATCATACCAAACCCTGTTGAGTTAGTCTTATCTGATAGTCATTGTATTCTAACTCTAGCGCCCTTTTTCCTTCCAATACACATGTGAACATACACACACACCACCGCGCATGCACTCTCACACACACATACATACACACCACCGCGCGTGCACACACACACACACACACATACACCACCACCACCAATACCACCACCATTACCATCACACTACCACCACCACATAAAGACATATATCACATTCTGAGAGAAAAGATCTCAAGACTACAGCCAGGGTTCAAAGCAAAGATCCACAGCAAAGTGAAACTAAACTTAAGAGTTTTCTGTCTGAGGGGTAAAGACTCACAAACATGATTTGAGTGGTATTTATTTTATTATTCTGCAGTTTTAATTCTTTTTCTTTGACCCTAATACTCTTTAGTTCCTATTCTCCATTTCAATTTTTCCTGCTTCTTTATTCTCCTAGTTTAAATACACTTTTACAAGAAGATCAAAAAATCAGAAAATAAAGGTTACAATAATTACATCTCATTGGTGATAGCACATTCCTTAGGTAAACAATAAGGACAGAGCCAGTTACCATGGCAATGGAATGTTTCAAGGTGTCTGATGTGAGACTGTGACCAGATTCCAGGTGAACCATGCCTGATAAGACAAGCTGTGAGACATCGGTCTTTTCAGCCAGACTAGAAAAGTGAAGAGTTAGCATTTTTTAGGTTGTTTATGTTAATAACCTTGGTTATACTTCTGTAGCTCTGACTTTTTGCATATCTGTAATGTTTTTAACTTATGGAACAGTAACGGAAACATTCAGTCGAGTTTGAACTTATTCTGAGATTAAAAATGAGCTAATTGTATGTAGTTTGAGTAAAAAGAACAAAACATGGTCAAGTATTCTTTTTTGTGAGGAGGGATTGAGTTAGTTGTTATTCTTTTTTAATTTTTAGTTTCTTTTATTGATTTTGTTGAGCTATATGTTTTTCTCTGCTCCCGGCCCTGCCTCTCCCCTCCCCTTCAACCCTCTTCCAAGGTCCCCATGCTCCCAATTTACTCAGGAGACCTTGATTTTTTTCTATTTCCCATGTAGATTAGAGCTATGTATGTCTCTTAGGATTCTATTTCCAGTTTTCCAGTTTCTCTGGGATTGTGATTTGTGGGCTGGTTTTCTTTGATTTATGTTTAAAACCACTTATAAGTGAGTGCATATGATAATTGTCTTTCTGGGTCTGGATTACCTCACTCAATATGATGTTTTCTAGATCCATCCATTTGTC